>DVPD01000314.1:0-12162 GCA_018237605.1 Apyrrothrix (Melanopyge) sp. n. Burns01
ATTACAGGCGTGATGTTACGTAAATGGTAAATAACCTTCACCGTAATATATTTTTATATTTATCCATTCTTTATTGTCAACCTATGGCTCGGTTACAAAGGGAGAACTTAATGCCCAATAGCATTCTCTAACAGTCTATAATTTATTTTTACAATGTAATACTGTTAGGAAACTAGAAAATTGCGTGAATGTCGTACAAGATAAACAAAAAAGGGATGCTAATATGGTGATAAAGATAAATGATACATAAGACGAATGTTGCAGATCTGTATATGTGTTGCAGAACTGTACTGTATATGTGTTGCAGAACTGTACTGTATATTTGTTGCAGAGCTGTACTGTATATGTGTTGCAGAACTGTACTGTATATGTGTTGCAGAACTGTGTTGCAGAACTGTATATAGAATGTTCCAACTGTACCTACTCGTATACTAACTGTATACTGTATTTGACTCCAAGGATCAAAAACAAGATGGATCTAAATGAAGATAAGATAACATTGTGGTACTGTTGACATTTCTCTTCTGTTATTCCGTGAAAATACAATCCATTTTGAATTAACCGTATGTACCCAGCTTTATTCGGGATCGGGATAGCGCGTGGATTAACAAGAGTTTTCAGCATTCTGGAGATTATATTCGCTTCCAGTGTCTTTGTAGAAAGGAAGTGGAAATGTTTGATGAGAAATAAGTATCTTTCTGTTTCGACGAAACAACACGCCTGTAATCCCCGAAGAGGTAGGTGTAGTACATTCCCACGTTTCTCCAGTTACGTTTACGTCGCAATATGGAATAGGTGGTGAGTCTACAATAACACTATTATTAAACAATAAATGTCTGGCCAAATTATTATATTACATTCTCAACGCTTTGATTGACTGTCTCGTTGGTATAGTGGTTGTAAGCGCGAATGCTAATCAATAAGTCCAGGATTCGTTCCCCGGATTACGGAAAGTGTTATTGGGTTATTCTACCTTGAAACTCCCTAGCTGGGAGTCTGGATGCCCGGTGTATGGTAACAGGCTCCCCTCCTATTCCTTGGTGGGACATGTAACGTAACTTGTGAAACACGGTTAATAATATTACAATGTAATGTTTCATAATCAACCTGAAAATGGAATGCTGCTTTTTAATTTTACAAACCTAATTATATTGTAACACAATTGGGCACACTGTCTACGTCTTGAGTGTAATTCAACTCAAGACGTAGACAGTGTGCTATTTTCTTAGTAAATTATCTTTGAGAATCCGCCTTTTTTGTGTGGGTGCGAAAAGTAGTTTTTCCTCATAATCCCGTCTTTTGGAAGCGTTGTTATGTTGGCTGTTTACTTTTCAAAGTTAAGACTAAGTTACATTTAGACTTCTTGGTATTATTTCATTCTTTAATTCATCAAAGTAATCTTGATTTCAGTTTGGACAACCTAGATTGTGTATAAGTTGTTAATGATATTGTTGCTTAGTTTTAAAGTTGATTTAAGTTAAATTTGAGATTAATCTTAGTTGATGTACCTATTTACATTTTATGTAGGTACTATGGAATATAAATCGAAGAGGGCGCGACAGACGGCGCTAAAGAGAGCGCTGACGAGAGTGCAGAAGGGAAGCGAGAAGAGAAAGAATAATAATAATAATATATTCTACAAAACACATTTTAAAAATTGTAGAAATAAATAACTTCTAAAATATAATGAATGATAATAATAAAGTTTTAAATAGCTCTTTTATTACAGGCTTTGAAGATAGTTTTGTGTTAAGGAGAGTTGTTTTCGGAGTAGCCAAGAGCAAAACTAAAGAACAGAATACCCAGTATTAATGCTTTTTCCGACTGTACACTTACGGAGAAATACAAAGTTGGCTTTTAATTCCACTTCTATTTGCCTTATTTTTATGTTGGCAGCTCTATTTATATCGGATTTTCCATTTTTAATTAACGGTCTATTTTACACTTCTAATTTCATTTTTGTGTCTAATTCCAATGACTAACGGTATTGGAATCGATTATCGCAATAGTATATACGTAGTAGCCATTTCAATTTTTAGACTTCGATTCTGAACATAAACATCATCACATCTGTAATCCCCGAAGAGGTAGGCAGAGGAGTGGAGTGCACTCCCCCGCTTCACCAGTTACGTTTACGTCACATCATGGAATCAGCCTATTGCCATACACCGGGCACTGATCCAAATTACGACACAACTTATTAGACTTTCAAGTTCGAAAAATTCAACAGTACCTGACCCAGGGATCAAACCCAGGACCTCTCGATAGTTAAAATGTGGTGGTATCATCAAGAGTCTGTCACTCTCAGAAATTGGGTGCATTCGTATATTAAATTTGTAAGTACTACAAACTATGTCTAATACGGAGTCCCACCTTTTATATTTACAGTTTATAGAAATATTATACAAAGAAATGAATGGTACATATTAAAATCTTTCAAAGCAGTGAGGCGTATAACGGTATTGATAAAAACTCGACGGTTGGAGCGAGAAAATTTACCAATACAATTAGAAAAAACTTAACACCTCGCTCTACTTCGCCTCGTGCGGTTTCAGAGGACGTATATAGGTTTGCGAAATAGAAATAAGTTTTATACGTTTCAAACACGGAATGTATGCACGGGGTAATTGAGCGAGGAAAGTGGAACAAGAAAACGGGCCAAATCACTGCGAAGCGGCGTGCCCCCGGCTTCGGGGGAGTAAAGGAAGAGGGGGATTGAGGGGATTGCGTAACATATCGCGTGCAACTGACCGCATCAGTTTGCTGATTCAGCTTTTTCTGCTTTTCTTAACTTAGCGGTGCGAACCTTTTCTCTGCTCCGGTCTATTTTCTCCTTCTTAATTCAGACACATTGGTTTCAGTGCTGTTGTAACTTCTGTTGTTCGTACATCGTTATGTTTAACAATGTCGAGTTCAACACCCAAATATTTTAACATCCTTACATTATGTTATTTGTGGTGTTATATCACGCATGATATAATAGATTCAATAAATGTTTTAATGATATTGTCCCCATGTGCAATGTAAAATTTAAAAAAAAATCAGCGTTAGTCCGCGAGCGGAACTATATTGGTAGACTGTTGAGAATTTTAAACATTTGAGAATTTAGGAGTTTTGAGAATTTTAGACTGGAGTCATTCAACGATGTTGAAGACTATTTTTGCGGTACGCAAAAGTACGGCACAGAAGTGTGAAGTTAAAGACGCAGTGGTTTTGAATTAAAGCTTGGAAAGGTTGCACATTCCCGTGCTTGTGTCACTAAGCGGCTGTACTAATATCTCTGTGCTCAAGTTTCAAGAGGGTAGTAAAGTAGATTTTGTAAAGAAGAGACGTAACAGGTAAGATCACGCCTGTAATCCCCGAAGAGGTAGGCGGAGGAGTGTAGTACACTCCCACGTTACACCACTTACATTTACGTCACAATGTGGAATAGGTGGTGAGTCTATTGCACCGGGAACAAATCCAGACTCCCAGTTACTACTATAAATACTAATTTTAGAAAAATCCAATAGTACTCGATCTGTGATTTGAACGCAGGACCTCTTGATTGGCAGTCACACTTGCGACCAACACGACCAATGAGGCAGAAGAAGATAGAAGAAACGTAAGAAAAACGCAATATTACCTCTGGAATCCCTGAAGAGGTGAGCAGAAGAGCATAGTGAGAAGTTTTTACGTGTATGTTGACTGCCTCTTTTGTCGAGTGGTTGCAAGCGCGATTGTCGATCGAGAGGTCCTTGGTTCAAATCACGGGTCGGGTACTATTGGATTATTCCAACTTAGGTTTTCTATTTAAATTTTCTAGTAATGGCTCCGAGTCTGAATTTGTGACCGGTATATGTATTGCCATATTCCATGACGGAACGTAAACGTAACAGGTGAAATCTCTAATTACCTCTTCGGGGATTGCAATAGATGATACGTTTTTCTACGTATATGAATACATTATATAAAAAACATACATATTGATATAATATCGTTATAACGAATAGTGGCTACTAGCAAAACGTCTTTTTAATTCCATCCTTGTGATGTTTATATCCTATTGGGCACCATTCTTGTCTGCGACCGCAGGAGATCTATAGTATGACACCTAACACTGTTTTAATGTGGTTTTGTGGACATACGAGTTAGCGGCCAATCCGTGTATGTTACACATGTTTATAAATCGTTTAATGGTTGTTATCTAGTAATAACAAAAATAGATATAACATAGAAGCGAAATGGAAAAAGAAAATCTCCCATTCACCAATGTTGCTTAACTTTACAGAAGACGCAACGAGCGATCCACTATTATACACAGTAAGATAAAGCGTAATTAAATGAAGATTGAAAGATAGTTCGTGAACAATTTCTATTTCCGTGCGAACAAAGTTGCGGATAACGACCAGTGTTATATAAATGAAAGATTTTCCAGATAATATCTAATCGTTTGATGTAGACGAAATCTGGATCCACACGACGAAATGTATTTATGAATGGATGCATAAAGAGATCAAAAGGAAAATAAGCGATCAAAGGTTTCCGAAAAGCAATACTATTTAAATGTGTATATCAGTATTATACCTACCTGACGCTGATTGACTTTGCTATGCGAGTGATATATTATTAGGTGAGAAAAAAGATAGAGGAAATTATTATTAGGTGAGAAAAAAGATAGAGGAAATTATTATTAGGTGAGAAAAAAGTACAGAGAAAATATAAGCAATCGAAATACGCGTGCTAATGAATAAAAAAGGACTGAATAAGCTTCAACACCTGGTTAGTAGCGTGTTTACGTTATTTGGCGCCAAAAATAGTACAGGTGCAAATGTATAGACAATACCCTTCTTAGATGTACAAATATTATTATCATTATTAGTACATTTATCACGCGTCTATTTACCCGAAGTGGTAGACAAAGGGTAGCATATTCAGGTTTTCATCAGATATGTTATATATTTCATGGAATAGGGGGCGAGCGTATTGCCAATAATTATTTATACGCCTTCAACAGCAGTTATAAAATCGTATTGAATGAATTAAAATTTGTTCTTATCGTTCTATTTTTAATATATAACGTAAAATAACGTTATATCACGCTTGTAATCCTCGAAGAAGTAAGCAGAGGAGTGGGATACACTCGCACTTTTATTATATTTCTTAATTTAATATATTAATTTTGATTTTTATTCAAGCTGTACATATCTGCTCAAATCTGCTTCATGAAATTATTAAATGTTGAAAAAAATCGGTAGTTTTAAGGTAGTTAAAAAGTATATACATATTGAAATCAAACTGTTATGCTTGTGTTATTTTAATACGCTCTATTCTGTATTTCATATATTTTTCGCGTCAATTATCGTGGAACAACAGTGATGCTGTAAATGAAAAAAGTTTTCTCTATTTGGTGTAAAAAACTGGTGTTAAATAATCGTTTTTCATTATAACGACTGTCTCGTTCGTCGTGCTGGTTGCAACGTTGCAAGCGTAGCTGCCGATCGAGAGGTCGGGTATTATTGGTTTTTTTAATTTAGATTTTCTAGTAGAAATTTCTAGAAGTGGCTCGGTGTCCAGATTTGTGGCCGGTGTATGGCGATGGACTCACCACCTATTCCATAATGGGATGGAAACGTAACTGGTGAAACGTGGGTGTGTATGACACTCCTCTGCTTACCACTTCGAGAATTACAGGCGTGATGTTCCGTTATTCACTATAATGTAATAATTCGTTGTATTGTAATTGAAAATGAACTTTGAAATGAATTCAGTTTCTTCATTAGAGACAGTAGAACTTAATTCTTCTGCAAATACTCATGTTGCGCTGTTGTAAACGGATAATATAAAACTCGAACTGAATTATCACTAGATTAAGTTACAAATACTGTTAACCATATACTGTTATTGCCTCGTTGGTCGTGTTTGTTGCAAGCGCGACTCCCGATTGACAGGTCCTGGGTTCAAATCCCGGATCGGGTACTATTGGATTTTTGTCACTTAGATTTTCTTGTTCGGAGTCTGGATTTGTGCTCGGTGTATGGCAACGGTGTAACTGGTGAAACGTGTGAGAGTACTACACTCCTCTGCCTACCTCTTCGCGAATTACAGGCTTGATGTTACGTTTATTTTAGCTTGGTTTATTTTTGTCAGCTCTGGGACATTCGTGGGACGAGACAAATTGTGCAAATTTATCTTTATTCTCTGCATATAAACATTAAGGTTTCGTGTTCCGTATGGTGAATAAAAGACGGACTCCGGGAAAATGGAACGGTATCGCCTGAAGGCGGCGCTGACATTTGGTACTAATAGACGAGAGGGCACACATGCATAGGTATACCTACACATATACTCGTATATCTGGTCGTTCGTGATTCGCTCACGTACGGAAAGTTCAGAACTTTGATTAGGATCATTGTCGAAATTTAGAATTCATTTGAATAATAAAGAATTCATTTGAATATAATTTTTTACTCGCAATATTAAAGATATGATTATCTATTGTAAAATGATTATCTAGTGCTTAATATCTGGAGTATACGTGACAAGGAATAAGTCGTGATGAATTGTTAAATGCTGATTTAAAATTAATTATTCTATAACTAGCAAAATAAATGAATAGCGTATTATTAAGTCTGTAAATAATCAGTCACATATGCATAACCATAAATATTAAAAAGGTTACTTCGAGTTTAAGTAATTTTTCTTTTCTTAAAAGTATTGTCGGCTCGTTGCCGAGTGGCAGCAAACGCGACTGCTGGTCGACAGGTTCTGGGTTCGGTCCCGAGTCGGATTTTTCTAATTTGAAATTCCTAGTAGAGATCCGGAGACTGGATTTGTGTCCGGTGTATGGCAACAGGCTCACCACCTATTCTACAGTAGGACGTAAACGTAACTGCTGAAACGTGGGAGTGTACTACACTCCTATACCTAACTCTTCGGAGATTACAGGTTATTACGTTACGTTACGCATTACGTAAAAAAATGTATAGACGTAAACCACTTGTGGTAGTTACACGTGGTACATTATATTTTGTGAGCCGCAATAATAATAAGACGAGAGCAAGATATCCGATATGACCCTCGAGATATCGCAGAGATAGATGTTGTCCATTTGTTGATACAGCGGTTGGAAACTATTTCTGAGAGGAGAAATAAAGCGTGTATTATGTAGGTATAAAATATTTAGGTTGGGTCACTCTAAATCATTTACAATATGAACGGTATATGAACGAAACTGTTCTTTTTTTCGTAGATGATTTTATTTACACCTCGCTATGAACACTTCTTACAAATTAAAACGTAACAAAACGTAACATCACGCCTGTAATCCGAGAAGAGGTAGGCAGAGCAGTGTGGTACACCCACGTTTTACCAGTTACGTTTACGTCCCAATATGGAATAAATGGTGAGTCTATTCCCATAAAAATATAGATAAGGTAATATTACATAAATCAAGGTAATGAGAATAATAAGGGCATTAATTAAATTAAAACGACGACAGACTAGCTAATTAACCCCATGGTTACATTATCATGAATATTACACGGAAATCGGCCCCGCAAACGACGCGATAGAAATCAGATTCTTATCAACGCAACTCAAAATCATACCTCACCTTGACACGAAATTCATTTCAGCGGCGCCGCATGGCATCAGAACGAAATCCTTAACACAGCAGTCGAAGGGCCCCTAATGACGGCAACACGCGGTTTAACCATTAAAATAATGAGATAAAAGCAAAACCCGACTAATGGGCAGTGTCATTAGCGGGGCAGAGTGATTAGAATCGTGCGTGATATGCGTTGTAAGTCAAGTATGAGATCTCAGATGTGGAGGTATAAGGAATCGTACAGGAAATCACTTAGATTAATACAACGCTCATAAATAAACCTTAATGAAAAGTAATTCTTTGACTGCCTCGTTGGTCGTGTTTGTTGCAAACGCGACTGCCGATCGAGAGGTCCTGGGTTTTAATCCCGGGTCGAGTAGTATTGGATTTTTGTAAAATTAGATTTTTAGTAGTGGCTCGGAGTCTGTATTTGTGCCCGGTGTATAGCAATAGATTCACCGCCTATTCCATATTGGGACGTAAACGTAATTGGTGAAACGTGGGAGTGTACTACACTCCTCTATCCACCTCTTCGGTGATAACAGGCGTGATTTTATGTTTTTGAAAAAGAACGATTTAATAATTTTTAATTTCATTTCATCTTTATGAGATTTTTAAAAATTGACATAAATTTTTAAATACATTTCTTATATTCAATACCAGCCATTTTTACAGAGTGCAGATGGAATAAATAATGTTATTTTAATAGAGTGTGATTTTGATGCTTTTTACATTTAATGCTAGATTAAAGACGCTAGGGCGATTCCGAAATAAGTCTAGAGATATTTGCATCCAACCTCAATTAGCACTACTCAAAACATCACTCCAATTAGTATCAATATGACTGTAGTTTGTATTAATTATGATCCGTGTTGGGCACATATGTGTCGCTAATCCTGAGGTCTGAATTGAACGCTTCTACCAGGTATACAGGTAGATCCGGATCCACACACATCTGACCCAAACAAGTTGTTTTAAAAGAGTACTGCCCCGGACGTGTTCTGTAAATTTTCTAGCACCTGTTGAGAAGCACCTTCTTTAATAATAAATTAGTTATTAGAAATAATTAGCAAATATGTGTAAAACTCAATTATTATCAAAGAAGTCCTTAAGTTAATATTTAATCAAAAGGCCTTTAATGGATCGTCTTAAATTTTGTTCCAGCCTCATTTACACTTTTAAAGAAGCTTTGCTAATTACACAATGGTAAGAACATCTGTGGATCTGCCACTGTTTGCTTATAAAAACACTGAACTAAATCAAATTTTATAAAGCGGCTCCATATTAAAAATGTATGTATGTATATGTATAATTTGAATATAAGACCTATTGTAGGCTTCAATATGGAGAAGTAATGGATATTTTAAAGACGATTGAACAAATTATATCAATATTTCAAAATGAATCAGGCAGGGTACCATCCATATCTTGTAGACACCCTGAACAGGACGAAACGGTTCGCTAATTCGTTTCTACTACCGACTGCGAAAGAGTGGAACTCCCTGCCGGCATCTATTTTTCCTTATTCATACAACCTGAAGTTATTCAAGTCAAGAGTGAATAGGCATTTTCTAGGAAAGCGTACATTCTAGGCTGCATCCCGCTTTCCATCAGGTGGGATAGCAGTCAAACGCGAGCCTATAGCTGAATAAAAAAGGCTAAAAATATAGGAGCAATATCACCATTATCATCTTCAGCCTATTGCAGTCCACTGCTTGCCATAGGCCTACCCTGATGGGTTCTGCCCATAATCCCCACGCTGGGCATACGGGTTGAGGATCACAGAGCACAGATTCTCGCACCACCCACGCTGCCAATCTTCCAATACTGTAATCTGGCCAGTTTGAATTCTAGACCATGTTACTCAGTACAAAATATTTGTTTAGATTTAATGAAAAACAAATAATTTTTAAATTACAAATATGCAATACTTTGCTACCAATCCCTATAAAAGTGATGGAAAACACTGAAAAATCCTGCGCGCTTTGAATTAAGCTCCCGTAATGTTATTTAAGCCACATAAAATCTCTTTGACGAGTATGGTAGGTATCAAATATCAATCTTTTTACATGTATGATGAGATCCAAGTTTAACAGTGAAATTATAATAGGTGAAACTTGAAATTATTTCACATTGTAAAGAAACAATATAAAGATCCTCCTCTGCCTACCTCTTCGGGAATTACATACGTCATGTTATGTAACATACATTGAAATATAAAAATCAGAATAACAAGAAATAATAGTAAGAAAAATGTTTCTGTAACACACAGTTAAGTAAAAGAGGATGAGCCAACATTAACCTCAAGTGCATTTCTACGTTCTACCGCATAAAATACAATCAGAAGACATGCAGTCCCACCGGGTCTGCGATCGAGGGAAGTATCGAACATTCGAGAAACTTCCGAACGAATTACGAGACGCATGGCGGCGCGCCATCACAACGAACGAACAAACGACTGCTTTTAATGTTCTAAAAAACTCGAACAATCAACAAAAAGCGCTTGATAGTGGCAACCTTTAATAATCTTCATAACCAATAAATGGCATTTTTTGTCATCATCAAGCTAACTTTTTTAATATCCCTTTTAATGATAACAAATATGGTATAATTAACAGTCATATTAAACAGTGTTTTCTAATTATAACATTTACTAAACACCACACGCCTGTAATCGCCGAAGATGTCGGCAGAGGAGTATAGTACACTCTCACATGTCACCAGTTAAGTTGACGTCCCAATATGGAACAAGTGGTGGGTCTATTGCCATACAACGGGCACTAATCCAGACTTCGAGCCACTACTAGAAATTCAAATTTTAGAAAAATCCTAAATTTGAACCCAGGACCTTTCGACCGGCAATCGCGCTTGCGACCAACACGACCAACGAGACATTCAACATCAAGTTATGTTACCCAAATTATGTTTTCCAAATTATATATATATTAGACTTTGTGGAGCCATTTGCATCACCGCATAATGAATTATCAGCGGTTTTATCATTGCACCTCTGCAAAGCTGCAACATAGACAACAAGACTTAAATTGCATTTACCGACTATACCATCCCTCCTCTTCGCTCACAGTTAAACAAGGTTTGGTTCAGAATAAATGCAATAGTTAATCACTTTAGTTTCTTTCCGCAAGTGGCTTAGGAGTTCGGACAGAAAATGGATAGCTCGATTTTGTTATCGGGAAATATTACTGTAGAAGTGTTAAAAGTTTTTCATATATATAATAACTTTCAACTTATAGAATAACTTTCAAAAAATCAAGGAGAAACATTCGTTAGAACCATAAAAAGTATTCTATACGTATTCTGATGAAGGCTTAAGTTATTTAAAATAAACGGGTTGGGTGTGTACGACAATAAGCTTGTATCTTTGTGTGTGTTGATGCGCTTGTGCGTATGAGTTTTTCAGTGCATGTTTTTATACTATCAATGTCACCCATAAATACACGTAATGTTAACTTATGAGTAAGTGACATTATTTTATCACTTTGCAGCTTGTAAAGTGTTATTTAATAAATTAACCCTAATGTAATTTTAGTGAGCGTCGATTTCCCAATATAAGTCCTCGAAACGGGCACTGCGCCATTATTACGCCATGTTGGAATAACACTCGGCTGGCAACACAAGTGGCTGTTGTTTGCACGCGAAACCAGCCAGTAAGAGTTAATTTAATTTTGCATCTTTGATCACGTACGTATGTATAATTATATAATGAGTACTTAACAAAGTTCCTATGCCTTAATTTAATGAAACCAATCTAAAGTTTCAATCGTACCACGCAAAGCTTTATTTTGACATTATTATAAAAGTATTTTTTTAAATTAGCTATAGGCTTTCGTTTGCCTGCTATTCCACCTGATGTAAAGCGGGATACAGCCTAGTATGTAGCACACTTGCCTAGAAAGTGCTTATTCACTTATCTTGAATAACACCAGGTTGTATGAATCGGGAAAAATAGATACTGGCAGGGAATTCCACTCTTTCGCAGTCCGTAGCAGAAACGACTTAGCGAACCGTTCCGTCCTGTTCAGCGGGGTGTCTACAAGATATGGATGGCACCCTACCGTACTAATTATAATTAAGTGTCAAATAAAATCTACTTTTACTATAAATACAGGACTAGTGAAAGAAGTATCGATACTGTTTTGAAACTCATATTATATTATAAGTACGTGACTTCTTCACTGAAAAACGTAACGTTATGTCATCACCCATTATGATAAAGAGTACACACGCAACTTGATTAAAGATAACGATAACGAATTTTAATAAAATTACATTTAATTTATCATACGTAAGTATTTTATTTAAATATATCTTACGTAATAAAGTACTATTGCGGGAAACAATTCTTAAAATGTAGGAGCTGAATCATTACTTTATTAAATATATGTAGTCAAGAGTCGTTTGTATATTCAATGTCTTCTGAAATAATTATATAACATCATACATAACATCACGCCTGTAATCCCCGAAGAGGTAGGAAGAGTAGTGTAGTACACTCCCACATTTCACCAGTTACGTTTAAGCTCCAATATCGAATTGGTGGTGAGCTTATTGCT
>DVPD01000315.1:0-12155 GCA_018237605.1 Apyrrothrix (Melanopyge) sp. n. Burns01
TTTGTTTTGTTAGCCTAATTACATTATAAGTACGTTGAATGAATCAAAGAGGATAAAGTTGAAATAATTTTAAAATTTAAATAGTTTTGCAAAGTCCAAGTCCAAAGTAAACAAGTAATGTAAAAAGGTTCTATTGACAATCCAGATTTTTCGTAAACGTAATATGAAATTGTGTCTTGGAATATGGAATAGTATAATGGAATGGAATAGTATTTAATAGGTAACAACAATTGGGTATATACAGAGGTAATAGAAACAGAAGATAATCAATTCAAAGACATGGAAATTTAGTGTTATGCAATGCATATTCCATTTTCGTTCCCCCTTTGCGGTGCGCGTGCTCGATCCTCCGATAAAGGGAATGGGTTAGCGTGTCAACAGGTGCGGATTGGGGGTAACAGCCCACATTCATTTGAGAGACTTGTGTATTTCCCATTTCATTTTTGCTTTCATGTGAACTATCATTTCTGGTAACGATAAATAAAATTTCTGATAGCAAACACTTTCGTTCGTACACCAGTGAATATTGTCGTATAAATGTTTTGGAATAATTTTGCTTAATTTAACCGTCCGTACTATTTTTATTTTCACGAAAACGAACAACGTTTTTGTCTGTCAAAATACTGTTAAATCTTTTTTTATTAATCTGGTTTATATAAATGCTATAACAGTAGAACTATTCTACTTAAAATTAAACTTTTATTCGTAGGAACGACTTCTTTCCATCGCATTAACTATGCAAATTTGGAATTCCTTCATTGGAGGTTTATTCGCACAAATTCAAAATAATACATTAAAATTGTTTATGTCAGGTTTTAACTCTATTCATTTTGGTGGAATAAAAGGTTTACCTGACTACTGGTTCTGGAGGACCATGTCCCCTTTCAATGACTTCGGTGTAGTTGGCTTTCTTCAGGTAGTCCACTGGTTTGATGGGAATGTTGTCGGCTACGTGGTGAATCTTCTCCGATAATCCCAAAACTTTACTAAACCACTCCGGTTGGCTGGTTGCGCCTTTGAATAGTAGTAAATATAATTTAATAATCTTGTTAATATTATTTTATTTGGTTTCGTGGATTAGTGTTCAAAAGGCATTAAGCCGAAATTCACGGCTTTCAGGCAGGTAGGTAATTTGCCGATAAAAAATATAGTTTTTTGTGATCGAAGTAACCTGCGTTGATATTTCAAGCGATTTTGATCCAAAATGCACCAACAGATAATTTACTTTTTCTTATAAGTAGTCAGTATTTTTATTTGCTAGTCTGCATTGAAATTGCTTTGCTAGAAATATATTATGTTTGGAATAATTCACAAAACTACCTCCTATATGTTCTCTACGTATTCCTAAATAATTAAGTTTTTTTTGGATAAATTTAAATTTGAAGACACTTTTAATATTGTGTTCGTGTACTCTTCCCCTTTGCTTTATAAATTTCTCCCTGAACTGGTTTCAACTAAAGCTGAAATAGTTCTAGTTCCCAGTAATAGTTCCGGGGGCGAACGTAGTAAAGTTGTTAAAGCGATTTAAATTGCAAATCTTGGTAAAGCTATTTGCTTGCACGGTGGACGGCTTTAAGCGGAGCATAAAATATGTGTCGGATGCAATGCAAATTGTGGCGCTCTGGTCACGTATGTTGTTTGTTACCGACAAAATACTACAATGTATTAAAGAGGACTGTTTCGTTTATTGACGCTTAATTATTTCATATTTCGTTAAACGCGCTGTGAATTTGCCTGATGTAATCATAGGCATTCAGTTCGCTCTCTCAAACCCAGCTTATAAGTATAACATTAACGTACAACAACTAAATGTTTAGTTTTTTTATTATTTTTTTATTTGTAGTATAGGTATGACATGATATCTGAAATTAAAGGAACAAGCAGTGTCCATAGTTTTGGAGGTATATTAAAGAACTTGAAATTAACAGCCAATTGTCCTAAATACCAGAATTATATCCGTTAAAGGATTTAATGGATTCACTATTGAAACATATTGACTGTCTCGTTGGTCGCGTTGGTTGCAAACACGGCTGTCGATACAGAAGTCCTGGGCTCAAACTCCGGGTCGGGTACTATTGAATTTTTTAATTTAGGATATCTAGTAGTGGCCTGGAGTCTGGATATGTGCCCGGTGTATGGCAATAGACTCACCACCTATTTTATAATTAGACGTAAACGTAACTGCTGAAATGTGGAAGAGTACTAAACTCCTCTGCCTACCTCTTCGGGGCTTACACTCGTGATTTTACGTTACACTATTGAAACCGACCTAGATATCCTATCCATATACGATGTGGAAGGAATTTGCTAATTAAGATTACCATGATCTTAAGCATATTTTGGGTAAAAGTTAGGCACATTAAAAAAAGTTCTGCATTATTAGTGACTTCACGGCAAGGTGACCTTATTTTAAAGGCAGAAAGCGTTTTATGTTGAATTTTATGACTCCGCTCGCTACTAGACGTTTAAAGTCATCTTTACTTTACGTTGAAGAGAATGAACGGGCTTGTTTTATGTTCCTATGTAATGCTCCGAATGTTATACTGGGCTATGAAAGTTTGAAACAAATAAAATTTCAACATTTAAGATGGCAGATTGATAGCCTATAACATGTAAGCAGAATTTAAAATTTTACACCAGGCAATAATCTTAAAGGAACATAAACCAACGGTACATTGATAATACAGAGAGAAAAAATATTTGAGATATTTTTACTGCCTTATATTTATAGAATCTCGCCATTAGCCGACCTTTATTCCTCAAGGGCTTAGAAGGAATTTCGTTGTTTTATTGTCCGGAAACCTTTTTATATGATACTATAGATCTACAATTTGCTATTACATAAATTTTATGGAGGTTATTCTTTCATTTATGTACATTCGTGGCAAAACTTACCAGCTTCGGCGAGTTGCTTTATCTTCTCCCTCAAAGGCGTGATCTTCGCTAGAACGTCGTTATGTCCTATCAGCCCTTGCCAAGGTCTAGCCGCCCAAGTACATGGTTTGCCCCTAATCGGTCTCTTGCTGCCATCAACGCAAAGATAAGCAAATTCGTCTGGGTTTTCATTCGAAGTACTTGCTGGAATCGTGCCGACTGGGAGCTACGAATTTCCCATGAACATTTAAGTTAAATGACATTTGACAGGTTTTTGTGAAGTACCTTAACAAAATCTTAAAGCCCTTGGGTGATTAAAGTTCCCATGAAGCATAGCGTCGGGTTAAAAAATATACTCACACCAAAGAATTTTCTCACAAAGATAACCTTAGTGAAGGCCACCTCGCCGCCATTATGAGCGAGACAACGCAAAGCTCCTTCATAGCCACTAAAGTTGTCCGGGTAGTCACATTTATTTGGATCTTCGCATAAAGCACACAGCTGTTTGTATTGAGACTCTGCGAAATAAACAATAATGTCAGCGAAGATAAGTCCGACATTAGCTTTTCTGCAAATTCAATAGAAGTAGCAAACGTGTAAACAATTTTATCGTATTGTACAAAACGAGGTCATAATTAGGTAAGCAGATTTGTATATTACATGTGCCGCTCTAATTTTCCTCATAAATAATTTCATCTCAAGCCGACAAATAAAACTGTGCGCAGTTGTATACTTGTTCTGTTTATTTATCTCCCTCCTTTTCGCGGACAAATGGGTACAACGTAATTGAATAAATATTCTCCCTTTTCTTTTCGGGTTTATTGCGTTTAGTAATACGGACACTACCTAAATGTTATTAGGAAATCTCGGAGCTTCGTTCGTGTTAGTTTTCTGTACAAATATTTTCTTCGATAGTTTCATTACTTTCAGAAAATTGCTAGGCAAGAGAATTCCATTTCTTCTTAAAATAATGTTTCCAACAACGGCATAATACTTTTCGCAGTTCCATTTACTTAAAACTACTCGCTCGAGTGCAGCACTAGAGTCGCTCGGAGCGTAAGTGCTTCAAAACTAGAAACTGCCGTTGCAACTCTCATAAGGCTTTGTATGAAATTCTCTGTTTTACTTAAACTTTACAGAAATTGAATTCACGTCGTACAAGTTAAATCCTGGATTTAAATGTTTTGTAGCCACTTGACGTATATTATTAAGTTTGTGAAAAGCTGTACACCTAAGACACCACGTTCAAATTATTCGTCATTAAATAAATCGTTTTGACTAAAACGAGAAATAAAAAAGTTCTTAAAATGCATGATGACTTAATTTGAATTTAATTTGTAAATAAAGAACTTAATTTGTACTCACTCCAAACAGAGTTGGTTTTCGGGTCAGGTGACCATTTTCCCACGATGCAAGATTGTTTGAAGAACGTCGACAGAGCTCGTAGCTCATTCTCTTTCGGGGAAATTGTTCGATCCGTCATCTTTGGGAATATTTCACGCTTCATCAGCATTGTTAGCGGAATCTATGGGAGAAAGGGAGTTATAAGAAAAACTGATCCCATTAAACTATTACTGAATGAAATTTTTCAGGTTTGTTATTAGGTTGATGTTCAGTTCATCCATAGATTGATTGAATGAACTTCTACTGATCCGCATTGGAGAATCTCGAAAATATATGCTCCAGGCCTCCTGAAGGTTTAAGGAATGGTCTTATTTAATTGCACAAAAGAGCTTCTATGAGACATGTTTTTTATGATTGTAATTGTGGTAGGTAAAATTTTCTACAGTACTTGTAATATTAGTAATATAAGAAAATAAGAAAGTAAGTACAACAAATCTGTATCGAATTCGAAGTGTTACCAGACGGCAGAATCCGGTAATATATCGAAATTGATAGCTTTTCACTCCTACGGCTAATACAAAATATTAGCTCCACATATTTTGCCGCTGCTAATATAATTTGCCGTCATTTCCTTTGCCTACAAAACATGCCATTATATTTAAATTGGTCCCTTCCTCTCTCTTAACGCACTTGACCTACATAGGTTGTATAAAGACGAACGAAGGGTCGATCGAAGTTTTTTTAAAGATGTGTCCTCTATGCTCTCACTTAGTTTACAAACTTAAGCAAAGCATAACATCCCATTTTGGACGGCTTCTTCTTTGAAATCCTTCTTAAGGTCATTCGATTCGCGATACTTGACCTGAATACCCTCTTTCTCAAAACGAGGCGCCTGACTTATATTTCAAATGTTTTTTATGACGCATTTCCACTTTGCGATTATATCAACACTTCTTGGTTGGTGTTGCTTTGATCTTTATAAAATGTTACAATTTCGTGCTAAATATTATACCAAATTTGTTGAGTATTCTGTAGGAGTATACTTTTTATCGTAGAAAAACAGATTAAGTGTTATAACTGAATTTTACGTTCAGTTTAGCGGCCGTTTTAAATAATAACGAGGAGATGATAAGAAATGGTGTAACGTTAACGATGTGTTTATCAAAAATGGTTCAGTAAAAGAGTTCTCGTGATAAAATTAGATTATATATTCAGACTCCGTTTTCGATTCCTCATTAACATAATACAATCGTTTATGTTATTTACCCTGATATAATTCTGTTGATGTCTGTTTTTTCTTCATTTGGTTACGTATTTTACCTAAATAATATGGTTTTCGTAAAATTTTCCTCACTACGAATTCAGTATGGCTCTTGGCAGTATTTTCACGTACCGCCATATCAAAACTTGACGGACTTTTATCCCGATAACATGGATAATATCCTGTCGTCACATTTTCCTGTTAATACCATAAAAGAGTTTCTTGCATAATCCTTTTTTGGTAGAGTTCGTATTTTTATACATATATATTTCAACATATTATAACCTTGAGATTTTTAAGTGACCATAGTTAATTATGGAGACGTTGAAAAAAAAAATTTACAAAAAAAAAATTCGTATAAAATTATATATAACTAGTTTACAAAATCAATTAAAACTTTTGGTTGGAGTTCGTACTAAGAATGTTATCAGCTCAATTAATTTTGCAAAACTTTTCCTATTACTGGTATCGGTTAAGTTAAATATTGTGTTCCGCGTCGGGCCAATGCTTGGTAAACATATCTACTGAGATAGGCTGTGGGTGTATTTCCTACCCAGGATACATTTTTATTTGCTAAGCACAAGTCCTTTTACTCTGTCAGGGTATAAAAATATTTTTATAAGTGTATATTTGTATGTATATGTGTATTTTAACCTACTATCTATTTATCATAGCATAAGCTCTTCCTAGTTTGGGATCTAATGGTCGTGTGTGGAGATAATCAAGGTATTTATTTTATATATTTTGTACACCTATATATTTATTTGTGTAGGAAATATGAACATGTATTTTAAAATAAATGCACAATAAATTTTAATAAATGATAGTCTACCGCGCTGGCCAAGTGCGAGTTGGCAGACTTCACACACCTTAGTAAACATTTTTTTTTGAACGCTAATGTGTGCAGGTTTTCTCATGATGATTTCCTTCAGCCTTATAGCAAGTTATATTTAAACTTAAAACGCATATTTTGTAAAGAGGTGCGCGCCGGGATTTGAAACCGGCCTCCCGGAATGAGAGGCTGAATTTCATACCACTAGGATATCACTGGTTAAAGATATCACTGCTTATTTTAACAATATATTATTATTTAAACATGACGAAATGTATTGTTTGCGGTTGCGGTGCTTGTTTGCGGTTGTATAACTAATCTGTGTTAGCCATTTTATTCAACAGGTTTGGTTAATTCTCAATGTCCAGAAATTTTATTAATATTTCATTGCAGTGAAAGCATATATAGCTTAATTCTCGGCCATGCCTTATTTCTATCAGATAAAGCTTTGTTTGCCATTAGATCAATACATAGAGAGCGATGAGCCTTGAATACAGAAATATATGACTTATATTTGTATATTAACATAAAACATCTATTAAAAACTGGCCGTGGCATTTAGCGTGAATGTCAGTTGTGATTAAAACATAATAATGCCGCCTATAGCGACTCTCAGAATAGAACTATTGGTGTCAAACAGCTCGGTTACATTTGTAAATAGCATTGTTAGTTACATTAATTAGGAACAGAACTCTAGGAAGAGGGATCTACTCGTAATATATAGCTTGTTAAATCACCTAGCAAGTCAAATACTAAGGCAATAAGTCAGTTATTATTCTCGTCATTCCGTCTCAATCGAAGTTGGTCAGACGTGCTTTTGACCTCGAGGTCTGGAGCGCTGTCTCTAGTATAGAAGTACAACCAACAGCCACTCCCTTTAGAAAAATCACATGTATTAATTACAACTGCTTCGCAGTGGTATTTCTATATGCATAACTGCATAATATATATGTCGATTACACAGAACTCGTGTTAAAATCAGTTTAATGTATACAAAAGCTTCAGCAGTAGCGTAACTTGTAATATGTTCCACTGCAGAGTATGGATACTGTTTCGAAAATTTTTGATCTGGTTCATACTTGGAATTTGATCGGAGGTAGATAATATGGAAATTTGTCCATGTCCTGTTTTAATATTCACACCAAAATTATGTACTAGTATAATTTACACCAAAGTATGTAATCCCTGTGTACGGCAACAGACTCACCACCTATTACATAATGTGAGAGTGTACGACACTTCTCTGCCTACCTCTTCGAGGATTACAGGCGTGATGTTGTGCACCAAAGTTAAACTTAATAGAAGCACTAAAACGTAACAATACGCCTGTAATCCCCGAAGAGGTAGGCTGAGAAGTGTAGTACACTCCCACGTTTCACCAGTTACGTTTACGTTTCAATATGGGATAGGTGGTCAGTCTATTGTCGTACACCGGGCACAAATCCGGACTCCGAGCCACTACTAGACTCGGGATTTGAAACCAGGATCTCTCGAGCGGCAGTCACGCTTGCAACCAACACAACCAACGAGACAGTCAAATACTAAAACTATATACTTAATATCCAGTTTAATAAAATTTTATGTGTCAAATACGACTTAGTCCACATGTCTAATGCTGTGTTCTCATCGTAATTGATTTATTTATAACATGGTGTAATATGAAAAATCTAGAGCTCTTGGAAAAGACTCGAATATAATTCACGAAATTCCATCGTTGAAACACGACATAATGACACACAAAATTAGAATTTTCTCTTCAACGCCTCAGAAACGCGTCCGAGGACATCACTCAACTGCCGCCTTTCTACCCTCGGAATGTAATTTTTCCCGCTGCGCCACTTCTACGGTTTTTATCTATTGTATCGGCACAAATATTCACATTTATGGGACACGCAAGGAACCGTTTCGCAGCTTTTCAATTTGTTTCTTACTTTTTGTTTTAGGTATAGCTTTCCGAGCGCGGCGCCATTCGCAATTTCATTGTATCAATTTCAAATTAATTACATTGCATATAATAATAATAATTTTTTTTAAATTTTTTTTTCACGGCCATTTAATCACATACTAAGCATCAAGAGAGCTAGTATTACGGTAACCAGTCGGCTGATAAACTACATATATACATAGAAACATATACTTATATAGCTATTTTCTTTTCATTTTTTTATGAATTTGTATGATATGAAATCAATATAATTGTGAATAATAAACTTAAATACATATATAGTGACATAAATACATATATAGTGACATAAATACATAAAAAGACATAAATACATATATCGAGTCCCATAACCATTTGTACATTAAAATTTTAGACCTAGAAATCCACCACCTAAATCAAAATTCGAGACCTCTATGCGTTCTCCGGCTGGTATTGGAGCGTCACTTGGTCCAACGTCAACATCTCTCAATGAATAATTCATAGACGGTCTGATCCAGTACAATCCAGGCTCCAAATCCGACACCGGAGGACAAGATAGCTGTACCGTGTCGTTAACCAAAACCGTTATATTTCCTGGATAGCCTTCCTTTATGTATGGTTTCGATGGATATCGTTCTAGAGCAACCGATTTTAGGTTTATCAATTTTTGTTATCATTGTACTTACACTAATATTGTTCTGATGTAGATTATGATCTACATAATATTCGTTTAAATTTAAGTGACTCTAAATAATAATGTAACAGTGTCAATAAAATTAAAAATGGTTTCATAGAAATTAAATTCACCTTGCACGTGCAGTATATATGTATGGTCGATGCATCCCAATTCATTGCAAATGAGGCAAGTATAATTTCCATTATCAGCTTTCGTCAATTCTTCAAGGGCTATCGACCATCTACCATAAGACGGCCGGAAATAAGACCTCAATATAGGTGAGGCGTTGTTTTTGAACCATGTTATATTCGGCGTTGGATTACCTGAAAATATTTCGATATAATTAACAAATTATCTATAAGTATAAATGAGTTCCATATAGGGTTTTTTGTTTATGCACAATTAATGTTAGGTGTTGATGAATATTCCTTCAATAAACAATGAATTTGCAAAAGTCAACATGATGTCTATGACTTAAACAATTGTTTATTAATCTTAACAAGGGTAACAAGAATCATATAACGCAATGTAATATGTGTAAACATTCAAACTAAAAATAGGTAAAAGTTTTTTTTTATTTATTTTGACATATCTGCATTAAAAGTTTTACCTTCTACAGCGCATCTAAACCGAATAGAACTCCCTGCTGGCTTCATATCCATATTGAACAATTTCGATGGATGTTTGAATCTTGGGGGGAATTTCTTGGTAGAGGTATCTACGTAACCATAATTCTGATGTTCTTTCTCGTATTTGTCATCAGGGTCTTCATCTTTACTGTCGTATTCCTTAAATTTGTTATTCCTTGAATATCTTTTCACGTCGCTAGTATTATTTTCCTCGATCGTATTGTTGTCCACAAGCGGTGCTGCTTGGTGTTGCGATAACGTCTCTGGCATTGGTATTTGCGCATCAGCGTCTAATTGATATCCTGCAGGTGCTGTGGTACATATTATTACGTTACATCATTGACACAAAATCAAAGATATTTGCATATCAAACATGAAAAAGAGTTCAAATCCAAAGAAGTTAATAACACAGGTAGATGTCGGAAACAATACGTATAAGAAAGAAGTGTAGGATTATTGAGTACCAAGCAGAAATAAAATCCCATTAAACTCACTTTGGACGTCAAGAGTGTACGTGTGCTTGATACAACCCAGTTCATTGCAAACGACGCAAGTGTAATTTCCACTATCATCTTTTGTTAGTTCCTCAATCATTATTGACCATCTTCCATACGATGGTTGGTAAAAGATCCTCGATATAGGTGTACTATTATTTCTGGACCATGTTATGTTCGGCGTTGGATTCCCTGCGAAAGTTTACGAGATAATAAAACGGTATTTCTACACGCTATTTCTGTTCCTGACTGATGGTTAGAGGAGGCTATTTTCGGTGACACGCCGAGGTGAAAAAATTGTTTGTTTACCCGCATTTAAAAACGGGTTACGGTCATTGCTTTGGAACAAGATGCATTTTGGTAATTCACATCTTATTCAGCATTTATTACGATTCTCATGTGCGTCACTATAAAATTTACCACAATTTTTATATGTACATAAATGTAACTCATTTTATTTATTTGATATACAATTTTACAGTACATTATTATAAGGCACCGCTGAAATCGTGATCCAGTTTTTCCGCATGCTGGTGAGTCTCGTACATAGTATTATATCTCGTTTCTATCTGAGATACAATACAATAAAACATATCGTATCTACTTCAGTATTTAAGTACACATGTGTATTTGATAATACTAATCATTTATGTGGGTAGTTACTAATGCAATGTAAAAATTTAAAAATGTGTTTGTGATAAATCATTTAAAAGGACATTATTTGAGTAATATACCGAATTGTAAATGAGAATTTAAAAAGTCTCACCATCAGCAGTGCATCTCAGCCGAACAGAACTTCCAACTGTTTTTATTTCCTCGTTAATCATTTTTAAAGGAAATCTGAATTTTGGAGCATATTTTTCCGTACTGTTGTCTAAGTGACCATTATGACTTCGGTGCTCTTTTTCATTTTTATCATCAAGCTCTTCATCTTTACTGTCATACTCTTTGTATTTATTATTCCTTGCATATCTTCTTGCACTATTCTGGTATTGTTCTTCTACTCCCTTACCGCCCCCTAGCGGTGCAGTATGATGCTGGGATAGTGTTTCTTGCATCGATTTTGGTACATTTGCATCTGATTGATATTCTGTAAATATTGTTTCAATATTGTTAATCAACATCAACGGAATTATATTAGACATACAAAGTTAGAGATTTGAATCAGAATTTATTCTTATACACGAGAACGTTATAGAAAATATCTATGCTAAAATATGTGCAATTTGTACATTGTAAACATTGATCAGCAAGGAAGCTCGAGTACGTCAATAAAATCCTTAATACAATTACGTTCATATACCATCTAAATATGAAAATAATATGTGTTTTCATAATATTAAGCTTGAAAGCACTACTCCCTACATTTACGTTGCAATCCGAGGATTTAACGTTTTGTTTTCACATCTGGCTGCTAATATAAAGACGTCAATTAAATGTTATATGAAAATAACTGGGAACTTTTCCAGGCGGTGCGGAGTATGTTTATTAAGAAGCAATTTTTTCTCATTTTAACTTTATGTAGTACAAAGAGATTAACCTGGTATGAGACACACATCTCTGAACTGTTACATAAAATAACATAAAGTATTTGCAGTGCTATGAAATTTTAGTTTGGTAAATTATTTCTCCCTCATTGTACAAAGCATTATTCTACGAGTACGTATAAACTTAATTTTAGGTACAAACTTGTTATAGTACAATTTAAAACGAATATAATAATGAAATACTTCAGTTAATTCAGTTATAATTGTTTTTGTCTTAACGGTTTTTCGGTATGGCTATAGATCCATACCGAAAAAAACGTAACCGTAACCGTAACCGTAACCGTAAACCATAGGGCATAGTTCAAACTATTAACGGCAAAAAATCTTTGTCTTTATTTTATCTGTATTAACATTTCTGAAGAATCATGATAAATTAAATCCGTTTTACCTTCAATGCTGTATATGAAATCCAATTTTTGTCTGATGGTAATCTTGAATTCTCTTCCTTTCTCTTCTCCGTATTGACAAGAGTACACACCAGCATCCTTCGCTTGGAAACCTTTTATTCTCAACCTGCAAAAATAAAAGAAAATTTAAAGTTCACTGAGACTGTAATAAATTGCCATTTTTACAC
>DVPD01000316.1:0-12149 GCA_018237605.1 Apyrrothrix (Melanopyge) sp. n. Burns01
TAAATCCAATAGTACTCGACCCGGGATTTGAACCCAGGACAACGACCAACAATATGTCATCCTATTTTTTAAATGTAGCCAAAAAATCAAATTCATAATTTGTCAGAGGGCAGCAGTGTGTGGATAGCGTTAGCTGTCAAAGGGGAGTTATGCATTGTTGGTTCGATTATAAAACTACACCTGACCTTGATTCTGTAATGCAGTAAAGGTAGGTAAGCTCGAATACAAGGATCAATCTGGTTCCTCAGCTCGGTCATTGAAAACGGCCGTTTAACCTTCCGTGTGTTTAACTTACGCTCTTAAAAATTACCGTCGTATGCCCGACCGCCATAAGTTGGCGTGAGGAAGCGGCGAACGTTCCTTTGTATATGTGCGTAAACATTTTAATTTTCGCACGCATCACCACAATGAAATTGTTTTTACTTGTCATTCCCGTGACGAAATGCATTCACAAACGGCCGCCCAAGACACTCAGTAAGTACACTTTCGATGCAAAAAAAGTAGACCCAAATTTCCATAGAATACTGAACAAAATCGCATTTTAAAAGTTTATTAGGATTGGACGTGGATCCACGTTTAGACACACAGGGGTCAAGATTTTTCGAACGTGTATCCATGTCTTAAACACACAGGGTTAAAATAACTACAACACTGATACTGTTATCTAAGATACAAATGCAGTCCTGCATCATTATCAGCCCACTGCTGGACATGGCCTCCTCTGAGGGATTATGCCTATAATCCCCACGCTGGGCATGCGGGTTGGGGATCGCAGAGCACAGCTTCTCACACCGCCTACGCTGTTGCTTGTCAGCGGCCAGGGCATTTAGCTGTGCATTTTTGTATATAATTGGGGAATTTTTGATAATGTCAATGATATTTTTGCCATAATCTTCATCACTTGAGCTGGTCCATTCGGCAGAACAGTCTTCTAAGCAATCATAATTGCATGGGCTTAAATAAGACATTGCATTCAGTTCATGGTAGAACTCCAAAAAATATTTTTGATCTTTTAATTTCTAGCGATGAGACTATCGTTAGCCCCTGATTAAAAATTGTACCAATAGATAATTATCCAAATAATGTTGTAACGTTCTTACATTACGTGTTATTACGAATACATTACGTGTAGTTGTGTACGTTTCAGAGGATTAATTAAAATAAATCAATTTTGAATAATGCAAATTTATTAAAGAGCAATAATTTGATCACATTATGCATGAAGGAACAATTGAGGCAGATACGTTCATGTAAATAGCTGTTTGGGAGCTTTTACTCTCATACTATTTAATGTGTCAAAACAAATTACACAAAATAATTTTTATACATTTTTATGACCCACGTATAGGTAAATACACATTCTACATCATTATTGTAGTAAACCGTATTTTTTCTTGAATTTTGTTAACAAAATTACACTTGTTAGTCACAGTTTCGCAGATATCTCTATATCTATGGTTGTTTGTAAAAAGGATATCAATATCATTAGAACCGTTATTATATCTCCGTTGGTCCCTCGCACGACCGGTTTGATATTCCTTACAGAACATTTATGAATTGACAAATAAAGAACGCTAAGTAACGGTAGAAACCGAGAAGTATGTTTACATGTATCTACCCTTATAAAATAAAGCCTACGACCTTAAAATATAGTATAGCTCCTATACGATCGAACCGGACGTCGCAACGAAACGCTCCTCGACCGCCGGCGAGCGGGCGGCTCCGCTGCGCGTCCGTCGGTCTAGATTACATAAAGTATGGCACTCTAAAACATAAATTCAAAATATCATGCGTGACCACGACTCTTTTTCCACTGCGGCTCACGCTAGGCTCAGAAAGTAAAACGCTAACAGCGCTAATGCGTAGAATGCGCCGCTGCACGCCAGTAGCGTGCGCACGGCCGCGCGCACGCGCCGCCGCGGCCCGCCGCGCCGCATCGCTGCAGCACGCGCGCCATTGTTGTACCGCTCCGTGTTCAGTATTTTCCGTCGCAATGGGCCCGTCTTGCCGCCTGCTTTGTCCGCTGGCTCGCCCGCTACGTTGGCCGCGTCCACCGGCGCCTCCTTGGCCAGAGCTCCATACGTGCGCTCATAAGCAGACTCGGCTGTGCTGGCACGTCGCGGTGCAGTCTCGTCGTCTGGTAGCGCGAACTCTGGCCGTGGCGCATCCGCATCCTCGCTCGAGCGTGCGCTTGCGGGTGATTCGCGACGCCATCTTCGCTCTCCCGTCGTCGTGTCCATCGCACGTGGTTCTACGCCGTCCGCCGGTTGCCGGTAGTTCAACGGCAACGAACGCGCACGGTACTCGCTCGTTGGCACCTCCCAAAAGCGCGCCGGCGCCGCCACTGAGAACACGCGCGGCACATCTCGGCGGCTTCGGCGTAGCGGCGCGTATCGTGCTGGGGGTGATATTACTCGTGCAGCAGCGTCTGAGAGTAGTCCGGAACGCAGCGCAGCGCGCGGCCCCGTCGGCCGTAACGGCACGAAATGAATGGGGCGTGCAGGACGTGGTTGAGCATGTTCTGCTCGGGCGGGTGCGAGGCGCGCATGCAGCGGCAGGCCATAACGGAAGTAGCGGTCGCTGTAGACGACGGTGGCGAGCGCCCCGGCGCGCGCGGCGTTGCCCTGCAGCAAATTGTAAACGGCGCGCTCAAGGCGGGCGGCACGCGGCGTGCGGCGGCGTAACAAGCGACGTACGGAGGCAGCCGCACGGCGTCCGGGTGCAGGTGTGCGTTCATACGGCTCGGCGTACAGGCGGCGCGGCGACGCCGCGCGCGGCGCATGTCGCACGCGGCGCGGGCGGCCGCGGGGGGGCCGTCAGTCAGCGGTAAGAGGGCGCGCGCGGCGAGCCAGCTCTAACTCGTGCAAGGCTTCAAGTGCGGTGGCCGAGCTCCACGCTTGCGTGCGGCAGGAGTCACCGCAGGGGGCGCCACCCGCGTTGGTGAGTTCAGGCAGGCCGCGCCAAGGCGACGAGCGGATCTCGGCCACGAGCGGTGCGAGAGTTGCGTACGCGGCGGCTACGGTGCGGGCATACTTGCCGTTTTCGTGCGCAAAAGCGAGTCGCGCGCGTACGTAATAGCCAAGTGGCCAGACCCATTCAGGGCCTTGATGATAGTTAAAGCCGTGCGCTACGCTCGGGTCGTCACTGTTATTTGAGTTGTCATAGTCGCCGCGATAGGCCCAGTCGGCAGGATCGAGCGTCTTGAGGCCGAGCGGGCCGAGTAATAAGCGTTCCACATTGTCGAGCGCGAGCCAAGCCCTCTTCGGATCGAAGAGGTCGGGCGCAATCGCCATCGCAACCACGAAGTTACAGCGCAATTGGTAGTCGGCCCAGGGCCGCGAAGCGCCGTGCGAGTCCTTATAGATGGCCCGTCGGTGTACGAGGTCGGGCCGCAAGTCGGCGGCAGAGGGCGCGGGCGGCACCCAGAAGTAGCGTTCGAAGTTGTGGCGAATGCGCTCGGCCCATTGTGCGTAAGTCCATGCGGTGAGACTGCCGTCGCGATGGCGGCGCGCTACACCAGGATATGGGAAACGCGCTGCGCGATGTTGCGTCGCCAGCCAGGACGCCACGCTGTAGGCGAGCGCCACCAGCTCTACGGCGCTGCCGTCGCGCGGCGTGGCGGGCTTGCCGCGCGTGCCCGCCGCCTCTGACGAGCCCATCTTGTCCATCCACGTGCCGCAGTTAGCGTCGTTGCCACCAAACGGAAATCCGGTTTCCGGGTCTACGCCGATCTGCACGTTGAAGCCCTTGTCGGACATGTGCGCGTCAATCTGCCGGCCTGCGTTACGTTCCCGAAACAGGAGTCCCTGAAATGAAGGAAGAAAAAGTCAAGCGATATTCAACGGCCGCCGATCACAGAGCGGTGATTGTTTAAGTCCCACCTGGAAGTGCAGGTCGAGTGCCTCCTGCATCACGTCATGCAGTGGCTGGTCGGCGGCGCCGGGTGGTGCTGCTTCACAGTCGTCCTTGGGAAACAGCCGAGAGACAGGTTCCGTTAACAGCGCATATCCCTGCGGCGCCTCCATGCAGTACTAAAAATAAATTAAGTGTAGTGTAAGTTTTTTGGTAATGTAAAATGTAAAAAGGATTAGCACCGGAGCCTACCTGCTTGATGCTCTGCAACCACCACCAGACTGCGTCTCGGCAGTTGTATCGGGCGTTTCTGCCACCGTCGAGCAGGTTCGGGATTAGACCGTGACGGAGGCAGGCAGCGAATCCGAGGATGTGGAAACGAGCATCCTGTCATTTAAACGACAAATAAGATCGATCACAGAAGCAGAAAATATTTAAGCAGCGCGAGAGAGAAGCGCAAAAGTTGTTTAGTACCTGGTAGCGACCCGTGAGCAGGAAAATACCACGCAGCGCGATAAACGTATCGCGGCCCCAGCAGCGCATATAGCCCACAGCGAAGTGTGGCAAGCCCGCCGACAGCGACACAGAGCGCGTGGGGCGTGGAGGTGGCAGTGCGGGCGAAGGTGGCGGCAAGGGCGCTGAACCCAGGGCGGCGGCCAGCTGCACGCTGGTGAGGGACAGTGCACGCACAAAGCTGTCGCAGCGCGCCCATGCGCCCAAACGCGCTAGTGCCGCACGCGTCACAGCTGCGTGTGCACCGCGGACTAGGACGTCGAAGTAGGTGGGGACGAGGAAGCGCGGTAACTCGGCAAGCGGACGGAGCCCATCACGCAGCCGAGCAGCTGCAGCCGCCAGGCGAGGTTCACCTTCCAGGCGGCGCCACTGGTACTCCAGCAGCCAGTCGCCGGCTCGCAGGTTGTCACACAGCGGATGCCCGAGGTCGTCATTAGCGCGCACCTCGTCCAGCAGCGACGCCACGCCCTGAGAGAGTTCAATGTTTGAGAACATTCGAAGGGTATGAATCAGCCAGGAAATCAGGAGTGACGAGAGAGTACCTGTAGGCCGGCGTAGACAAGTGGACCGTGGCCGGGTACGTCGTAGACACCGCCAGCACCGCGCTCGCGCTCCTCGGCGTCACAGCAGTAGAGCAGGGTATTGAAGTCAGCCAGGTCAAGGTCGGCCAAAGTAGGCTGCAGTTGCAGCGCGTCACGCGAAGCGTGCAAGTCGGTCACACAGCGGCGCAGCGCGGCCAGCGCGGCGGCGGCGGGCGCGCGCGGCGACACGCGCAGAGCCACCACGGAGCCGGGCGGCAGCGAGCGGAACTCCAACACGGTGTAGGGCCCGTCGCGACGCTCCGCCCCGAACACGCCGGACTGCGCCAGAGGCACACCGGTGCGCACCAGCACCTCGTACTCGTTTAACCCGTTGATGTACTGCGCGTGCTTAGAAAACGCGCTTGGCGGTTGGAACGGACGTCCGGTGTTCCTGAATCCCAACGTCAGCCGTACATTATTCGATATCAAATTAAGTGTTTCCGATCCATGATATCGACTTTTAAACAAATATTCTAAATCAATCACGTCAATGTATAACAGTATACTTAAGAAACTGAAGTTAGATAAAGACATTTTTCAGTGAGTTTTATTTACGGTCAGACAAAATAGCCTTACATCAGCATGCTTAATGTGTAAGTTGTGATTGGAAAGTATAAATATTTTACGCATATCTTCACCCGCCGATATACATTCGGAATCAATTCCATAACTTTTAAGCACCCAGACTAACCGCGTTCGATACGACCTTTCAATGAGCTCTATATATTAAAGAAAACCATTTATAAAGTTGACAATTCCTAATAAAATAAAATATTGTCTTATATATTGTTATATAATGATATGGTTACGGTGAAAGTTAATATTACGACAATTGGTATTTGCAGACCATAGCAACAATGAGTCGGTGATTTGACAGGCAGCCGGGGTACCTGTGGTCTTGATGGCGGATGCTGGCCTCGAGCAAGATTTCGTCGAGCTGCCCCTCGAAACGCAGCGGGCGCGGGGTGCGCGCGGCGCCGCCCGCGTCCGGCGCACTGAACGCCGTGTGCGCCACCAGGATCACCGACTGCGGACACACGCGCGCCGTCAGACCGTCCGTCAGCGCCCCGCGCCGCCTCCCCCCGCGCCCCCTTCCCCCGCACCACACTCACCCTGCGCGAGCGCGGCTCGTGCCTCGTCACCGCCACTACGTCCGCGTCCATCTGGTCCACGTAAACCTGCACGAACAAAAACACCGAATTCAATAGATTCATCTCTGACTTCGAACGTAGCTCATTATTTATCTTGTTGATAAACTTTAGCCCGGTGTACGAGATCTAACATTGCACCGTGACATTTGACGAATTTATTAATCTGAAATTAGAATACTTAAAAAATTATGATGCTATTGGTACATTTCTAAGATGAAAGTAGTTGAAAATGTTTAGTGATATCTCAAACTGAGTATATATTTTGACACAATGAAAGATATCAATACTGCACAAGTAGGTTAATTTAAGTTTAGAACAGATTAAAAAGCGAATTTGGGCTCGCACCTGTGAGTAACCGCTCACGGCGAGGTCTACGTGCAGTGCATTGAGCGCTTTGCGCGCCGCCAGCATGCCGGCCGACGGGCCCACGCGGCCCTCGCCGTCCGCGTCCGCCCACTCGGCGTACAGGCGCGTCTCGTCCACCACGTGCACGTGGTGCGGGACGAGCTCGTCGTAGCCGCGCGTGCTGCCCGTAGCGCAACACGCCATGGCGACAAGCGCGGCGGATGGCAGCATGTCGAACACGCTGCGCTTGTCGAGCGGCGAGGGGTTGTCGTGCGTGAGGTCGAGTAGCATGGCGTGCGCCACGGCGGCGCGCGCGGGCCTTCGCGGCGCGCGTAGGAACGCGCCCACCGCCCGTCCGCCGAAGCGGTGTACCAGTCGGCCCTGCTCGTGCGAGTCCCATGCGCTCAGCGCCTCTGCGATCATTGAACACAAAATATGATAACTCAAAATTGCCCAGAAGCAATACTGGAAACGTTCCTATTTACTCGTCCTACCTCGAATAAGGGAAGTGATCCCTAGTCGGTTGACGAAGATGTTATCCACGTGATCAGAGTTGGTGAATAATTCCGCCACTACGTACAGATCTGGTTTCACATTACGCGCGCAGTCCAACATGTATTCCGCCACCTGTTTAAACGAAACGATTCGATGATCTATACGTCGATTTAAACGAAACGATTCGATCATGAGATTTATACGTCGTCAACTTGAGATTTATGGATTATACTGACGTGTAAAGGTGTAGAGTGACAGTTGTCGAGTCGCAAGCCGTCGAACACCTCCGCCGTCAATTCGACGTATTCACGCATGTGCGCCCACAGGAACGGGCTGTCCTCGGGCTTGTCGCCGTATCTACGTGCAAGCCGAACGTTAGCAACAATACTGGTGAGTTGTCGAAATTGACGCGGGATGTGTCGTGATTTGAAACGCACCTGAGTTTGACGCTGTCACCCCAGGCGATGAGCTCGCGGCGGAGGTAAACGCGCCCATTCTGATCGCGTGCGGCGAAGTCCTGGAGCGGATCGGCGTCCATGACCCAGCCATTGTGCGCCATGACCATGCGGCCCGCCTCGCCGTACACGGTGGCCTCCATTTCGGCCAACGAGCCGACAGCGCAGGGGTATGTGAAGTAGCGCGGCACCAGCGGGTGCTTGGCGCTCACCTCCTCGACGCGCGGCCCATCTGCCTGCAGGCGGTAGTAGCGCATGCCGGCCACGCAGTTGTCGAGCGCGGCGCGCAGGTGGTCGCGCACTGCGTCCGCCGCGGCCTCGTTGAGCGCGTCCAGGCGCCGGCGCAGCTCTTCGCAGCACCGCTTCAGACGTGCCTCCTCGTCGTAGCACTCGGACCTGCGACCGACATGCGACGATATTCGAGGCTCGAGTTTCGACTATTACCGATGATCCTGATTTCTGGATATGGATACCTGTAGATGTTGTAGGTCTGTAGCGCCAGGTCGAGGTCGACCGTGGCCCGCAGGCGTCGGAACTGGGGGTCGGGCTGCAGTTTGAGCTCCGCTCGTCCGCCCTCACCGGTCGCCTTGACTGGCGGAACCCTGTAACATGTATCACTTTAGAAACACTTATTTTCACATCAGACAAGCGTGTCCTAATTCTTTAATGAATAGCGCCGAAATTTCCCGAAATGTCGCGCGGTCTGCTTAGGTACGACTACTTGCAATGAACGCCTACGGGGCTGCCCATAAACTGCTGAGCTTAGGCCGTGCCCTGCGATCCCCAACCCGCATGTTCAGCGTGTGGATTATGGGCAAAAATACTTCAGGAGAGACCTTTAATCAGCAGTGGATTTAGACAGGATGATGATGATGAACTTTAATCAAACCTCTCTTGCAGTCCAACACCTTTATAGAAAAATATGTTATTTAAATGCACATATAGTATAAAGTAATATATGAAGGTTGAGACGAGATAATCCCGAGGACTCACTTATTGCGGGCCATGTAGTAGAACTGTTGCACGATCTCGTCCACGTTGCACATGTACATCTCGTGCAGACGCGCCTCCGGCAGCCGCTGCGTCTGCACCACGTGTCGCACCGCCTGCACACAACTCTCTTAGTTCTCCTGTGCCGCGCGCCACATGTCACGAGCGCAAGCCACCACGCACCTCGAGGTGGTCGTTGTGCGTGAGGCGGCGCGGCACGGCGGGCTCCAGGTCGCCGCGCGCCACGTCGGCTGACACGCGCGCCAACACCGCGTCCAGCAGCGCCGCGGGCCGCAGGTGCGGGTTGTTGTGGCAGTTGTACGTCGCCTCCGGGTGCGCCGCCAACCACGCCGTCTCGTTCGCCGTGTGGTTCAGCACCACATCGCAGATGGAAAGCATCTGCCGATAGCCCACCCCTTCAGTACGTGATCTGCGCCTTTCTCGCCAGCCTCACCGCCTCGCGCGACCCACCTTCCACTCCGAGCGCATCTTGGCGACGAGGTTCTCGACGTCCGCGAACGTGGCTTCACGGCCGGCGTCGCCACTGAAGCGCGGATTGAGCCGCAGTTGATTGGCGATGCTGTAACTTGAATTCGAAGCGCCCAGTTCCTGCATTGAATAAAATTTCTAATGGTCGCTTTTATTATCTTAGAGGGGCTAGAAAGTAGAGGAAATTATTAATCATTAATATAACATTATAATAAAACATTAATATAATAAAACTTTAATATACACTTCCTCACAGCTTGTCATTAATACTTTTCTATTGTTTTTAGGTGAAAAGCAAACCTGGACGGGCGTGAAGTGTATCATATTATAACCGCACTCCTTGGCCACTCGCAGGACGCGCTCCCATCGCGGCAACGGGCCGAGGCACTTGGACAGCACGGTCTGGCACATGACGGCGTCCAGCGGCAGCACGTCGCCGCCCGCGCGCAGCGTCGGGGCCACGTGGAACCAACCGGAGCCCTGCGGACCCACCCGCGACTCTCTGCGGAGCACGCATATTTTATGGATAAATTTCACTGACGACTAGTCTGCAGGTTGAGCCACGTGGGCATATGATAACATGAAATCCAATTTAGGTTTTGCCAAGCAAAATGATAATTGTAAACCAATATTAAATATACCTACGTTATTTTTCTCGAGTTTCATTTTACGATTTTCTTTTATTTCATTCTGTGTCTGGTGTATGGCAATACGGGAGAGCCTATTCCATGGTGGGGCGTAAAAAAGTAACTGATGAAACGTGAGAGTGTACTACACTCCTCTACCTACTTTGGCGATTGTAGGCGTCCACGTAAAGAGACTTACGGGCTGTCGTAGACAAAGTAGTAGTGAAAGGAGCCGGCGCGCGCCAGGCGCAGCTCGCAGTGCACGTCAGTGTCCGTGAGCAGCAGCCCGGCGCCCAGAGCCTCCCCCGCGCCCGCCACCTCGCCACGCCGCCACTCCAGCCCGTAATATTGATTACGCACAAACTCCGCTTGATCGGCACCTTTGTCCTCATCTGTACACGTCAACATATCGATTGCATACGCCGCTGACTTTTAACCGCCACTCCCAATAGATATGCACTTACGGTTATCCGAAACGACATAGTTCGTGTAGAGAAACACCTTTCGACCTAAAAGTGTCGGTCCTGGATTGAATTGCAGATAGCATCCCTTGTCGAACCTGAAAAAACGGCGCACGTTTAAAAACAGATACCACTAATTAAATAAGCTATTGATGCGTAATATATTGTAGTATAAAATAGTATGATCTGTCTTTAGTGTGATGAAAACTCACCGGTAGAGGGTGGCATCCTGATGCTCGCCGTGCTGTAGCGTGAGCACGCGCACGACGGGCAGTGAGTCTTCAGATTCACGAGCGTCGCGCACCTCTCGCGTATCGCGCGTCTCGCTGGAACGACGCTCGCGGCTCTCGCGCGCCTCACTTGCACGTCTCTCCAGCGCCATCTGCCTCTGCACAACATACATCACCGTTCACCACCTAATGCTCGTCTTAAGTGGTACTTTAAACAACTAATATACGACCCAGATTTTTCTGTACTTTCAATATAGCTCGGTCGTATATTAGGCCTTCGTTCATTTCTGTACTTTACGGCAATCTTATTACCTAATGTGAGCAACTCGGGCGTCGACCTTGAGATCTATTAAATTAACTATTCCTATAAGGAGAGGAAGAATGTTTGGTTATTACGCGAATGACGACACTAAATACGTCCCGGAAAGCGTTCCGGGGGAGATGATGACGAGATAGATCTGCCGTACCGTGAACACAAAAAGGTAAGCGATGGCATTTCCCGCTAAGAATTCGAACAGTCTCGACAAATAGTCCATCGCGTTAAAGAAGCGGGGCGAGCGGTAACCTTTTCAATGACGGCCTTCTCCTGCACCTTGCGGCCGTAGTCGCTCTTCTCGCGAGTCAACATCTTCTGCATGTCGAGCGGTGAGCGAGCGCGGTGCGGCGCGCTCGCTGTAGTCGCAGCCGCCGCGCGCGAGCTCCCTTATATAACCGCCGCGCTGGGCATCGTGGGCCGTCGCGCATGACGGCCACGGGACACCGCGCCGGCTTCTGTTACCACCCTTTGTGTGCCCGGGACAAGGCGCCCGCTGGTGCGCAACCTCTCTCCTTTCAGAATCCTCGGGACCCGCTACATCATGCACTGTGCTCTGACGCTGTCGCTGTCCACGTACTATGATTACGATAACATAATCGGAAGACGCATGTTGGATCATCCCGATCATCCCATCAATTATTAATCTATTGCGTAAGTAGGCATCTGACAATAACTTTTCAGATTTGACACTGATTAGATCTAAAAATGCCGTCGACGACAACCGAATTAATTAACATACAACAAATTTTACCTAATAATAGTAATAGTATATAATACATTTTTGGCTCTTTAACTAGTACCCTACAATTTGATAAACGTAAGTTTAAAAAATTGTAAAGTGCTTCCAGGCAATTTAATCATTTGTATAACATAGGTATAGATAAGCACTAAAATTAATGGATGTATTCTATTTTCGTTTCAATACCTCTACGTTTATAATCTTGGCAAGTCTCGATAAACAGCACATCATTCTTAAGATAAAATCACTAATTAATCGATGTTTACATAAAATAGGTGCTATCTCAATGACCTATATGGTATAAGTTTGATAACTGACTGCTCGTTGCTTGTGAGTTCTTCAATAAGTAATGCATTAACGCTTCGCGAGCAATTCGATTAAACTCATAATATCACATTTCCGCAATAATAACAATTGAACCTCTGATATTATGTCGATATCGATTTTTTTATTTGTTTTTTATGAGATAACTCTGCAGCGCGATCCGGCGACATGGTGTGTACCTACTTACCTCCAACCGTTGCTGCATTACACATTTTATTGCAAGATGTAGGTACGATAGTTAAGTGTTAATTAATTAGTTAAACTTGAATATATACACCACATTATGTGCAATCGTTCGTATTTCTAGTAAAATATTTTGAGGCATTTTTTAGTACATACATATCCTCACGCCAGCTCCCGTTACGGGGTAGGCAGAGAGCACGGAATGCTAAATATGTCTATCCTTACAGACCTGTCGTGCCTCTTCCACATTCATCACCCTCCTCACACATGCATGCCGGTCTCGGAGACTTCTGACTCCCCCCTCGGTTAGAATTTTATTTACTTGGTCCAGATAGGTGAGTCTTGGCCTCCCTCGGCACCTGCATCCATCTACATTTGCATTGTATATCTGTTTAGTCA
>DVPD01000317.1:0-12139 GCA_018237605.1 Apyrrothrix (Melanopyge) sp. n. Burns01
ATTACAGCTGGTAACGTTTACATTAGCTAAACGAGAGCGAATAATTATTTTGAGATAGAAATTTGTATCAGTAGCGGAGAATAATCATATTGAAAACCATAATTTTATACTAAGTCGCTCGACTGCCTTTGATATTCTGCACCTATTCAATTAAAATGGCCACAAAGAGGACAAACATTTGCCATTGCTTTTCATGAGTTTGGCAAATAAAGAAAAAAATTCTGCAATAACTGAGGGATATTGCTTCTGGGATAATATTAATGAGGGTATCGCCATTATGGCGGAATTAATACGTGTATGGTCCGCACCCTTGGGGCTTTACACACTGGGCGTCTGCATAACGTGAGGGAATGATCGCCTTAACGGTCAAACCCATCAGCTTCAAGCATTAAAATAAAATAGAATAACTGCATAAAAAATCCTTACAACCTGCAAGGATGACTCCTCGTAACTCATATTTCATATATAAAATATATTTATAAAAATATTACGTAAATAATTATTTTTTAACGTACTTGATGAACGAAGACAAGTGGTTAGACGCCTCACGTGAATCTGGCCTTGTAACCTAATGACGTTTATCTGTATACCTATCTATCTAATGGGCTATAAAAGTGGACAGCGCACACCTATCTCAGCGAATCTAAGATATCTCGTTAATATTAATAAAAGTATATATCTATAAATATCTCCAATGTTACTTAAGAGAAACTACATAAATGTAATAAAATAAAAATTAAAAGTACATCTTCAAGTTATGTTACTTGCCATGCAAGATGAGTGAGGGTTGGCAGGTTATTACGTATTAGGATACTTTGTGATGAACTGTAAGGTGTTGCCCACAATGTTTTTCTTTACCATTTCATTAAGTGTTATGTAATATTTAAAATGTGTGTAATAACTATGTATATAATGTATATATTTACTGTCCTGATGATTGAGTGGTTGCAATGCTATTGCTGATTGAGAGGTCCTGGGCTCGATTCCCGGGTCGGGTACTAAGGGAATTTTCTACCTAGGATTTCTAGTCAAAATTTCTAGTAGTAGTTCAGAGCTTGAATTTGTAACCGGTGTACGCTCACGTACGGCAATAAGCTCACCGCCTATTTCAGGGTGGGACGTAAAGGTAACTGGTGTAACAATGGAGTGTACTACACTCGTGTGTCTACCTCTTCAGAGATTACGGGCTATTATATTACATATTTTTGTACGATTAAAAAAAAGCAAATTTGTATATAAACGCGCACATTATAAGAAATAAGGACATTAAATGATTGTTTAAATGATATGGCTTTGGGAGTGATCTTTTTTTTTTTTTTTTAATTAGTTATAGGCTTGCGTTTGGCTGCTATCCCACCTGATGGAAAGCGGATCAATATATGTAAGGCTTTTTCTTCATAATTTGATTTTTAATAATCCCAAAAAGTAAACTGGGAGAAAGTTAGTATTCACTGATACGATATATACGATGAGCGGACGTACATTTGTTCAGTTTTGTGCCAAAATTATATTGTTAAAGCATAGCGCATTGCAAGGATTAAAACTTCATTAAAAAGAGGACGGAAACTTTTTTCCTGCTTTATTCTGGTCATGCACTGCATCTATATATATGAGATATGTGTTGTCCATTAAAGATGTAATTTAGGTCTATATAATTTTGAGATTCTTCGAGTGTATATCAAGAAACTGGACAAGGAGAACCGGAAAACGGGCTCAGTGAACCGCCTTGAGAAACGCCAATGTCCTGTAGTATTGGGTCATGATGATGAAAGTGTACGTATAATACAACGAATTAGTGTTAGGAATTATATTCAGATGTTAAGCATAATGCACCACGTGACCCATACTACCAATTTGCATAAGTATTACATACATTCACGTCACGATAACATGATTTACGGATTAATTGTATAGCCTTTGATGCTAATGTGAGAGAAGTTAGGGAAAATTAAATGAACGGAGGAAAATTAATCGCGCATAGAGAAAGGAACGGTAAGTCCTTAATACCAAAGGTCAAGTTGGGTTGAACGCGTTACAGTCAACAAAACAAAGAGAAACAATGAACTAGTCTGTCCATACTAATAAGGGAGCAACTGAGAATTTAGATGAATGTGTCTGAACTAAATTCTCTGTACATCGGGATGACATTTCAATTTCCCAATTCCCCGTTGAAATTCAATATGTCACAACGGATCCGGTTGGAATCCGGTCACTAATTGAACGGGATAGTGGCCACTATGAGCCGTTCACAATACGTGGATTGATTCATAGGGATTCCTTGTATCTGATTTTTGATCAATTTGAAACGGTTGGACGGATTCACATTTTTAATATAGAAACGTCATTACTAAGAGCTTTAGGGATTAGGGGCTTAACTCATTCTACGTTTGGCAGGTGAACTGGTAATAGGAAATTCAAAACTGAAGTAATTTATTCCGCTATCGCAGAGTACAGCCGAAAGTAGTTTAAGTCTCTTAGCCGAGTCATTAACAGTTTTTTCTTTTTTTGCAATTATTGCAATATTTTCGAAAATATAACTATTTATGTTTATTTTCATATAACTTTAATGTAGAATGAAATTATACATATAACAATCATATTACCCTCTAAGTTCGTATGCAATTCAATGACGTAATAAGCTGATAACGCCAATTTTCATCTTAATTTTATTTTTAACCAAACACCTGACTGTTTCTTATATTTCTTGTTAGTTAATAACAATATACTAAAATAAACGATATGACAACTGTATAACATTGATTACAAGATTTTGTTAACATGAAAACTTTTTTAATCAGATCATATGAAACGAAGGTAAAAGGGAACTAAGATGAGTAGTTAAGCAGTAACGAACGGCAAGGTCGCAAACAAAAATAAATTAATTGTAAATCTCAGCCCTTTAGCCCTAATGGTTATAAATTCCAGCGAAGCCAAGATTTACAGTTTCCGCGGGTGAATCTAGGGGGATTATGCGGCGATGGCGATAGTTAGGGTGGCCGTATCCAAAAACAAATTTTCAATTTGGAGATATTGGATATCGGTAGCATTTTTGAATTTGTGGATGTCTCGTAAAACAGTTTTGCTATTCATTTAAATTTTATATCTTTATTTTATTTGCTATATATTAAAAAAAACAATTTTGATTAAGGATTCATGCGGCGTGCAGGGCAATAGGCTCACTCCCTATTCCATGACAGGACGTATAACATAACCCGTGAATCGTGGGAGTGTGCTGCACTCCTCTGCCTGGGGACATGTAGGCGTGATGGTATGTTAGGTAATACAACTTAAAGGTAGGCTGTTATAACATTTAAGTATAATGAGAGTGTACTACGCACCCCTGCCCACCTCTCCGGGGATTACAAGCGTGATTTTAATCCCCGTGAACCGATAAATAGAATAGCAATAATAATAAGCGTATTATAAACATGTGGAACAGCGTATACGTAAGTGGAAAAGGAATATTCTAGAAAGGTCCAGCACGCTGGCAACCCTAGCAGTGCTAATCGGAAAACTTACCGATTCGTCCCCCACTCATAACCCGGAGACCGGGACGAGTCCGGAGATGTTGATAGTTGAGAGTTTGTGTTATTCCGTGTACCAGCCCGGGAGCGTACAAACATTTTGTCCAGCGGTCTAATTGAAAGTTTTGTACAGCAATGTCCTACAAGCGGTATTTTACTGTTATTTGAAATCTAGAAGAGGTAATGTACTACTGAAAGGCGCAAACAACAACAAGATGTAAGCTGACAAATTTTATTTGTAAATATTTAACGTTTTCGGTGTTTGTACCACATTTTGTGAATATCAGATGTAAGTACTTTTGTTTTTTCATATAACGCAGTATGATTGAACTATTAATATATACTGTAATTTATTGTTTCCGTATAAGATATTTTCACAGCGACATTTTCCTCGTCTCTTAAACAATAAATTGTCTATATAGTAAACAAAATGATTACGCTTTAATATAACGGTAACGATATTACGATATAAATATTGGCGCAGAAGGCGGCACGCGGGGAGTTGTGCGCGAAGATTTCCGAGGCATGGTTGGCGATACGATGTTAGAGCGCGGTGCTATGGAACCGGATTAAAATGAATATTGGTGACGTTCGATGGCGGCGGAAAACAGGAAATGAACACGACCTCATTAACGTTCACAATAACGTCTTTAAACAAGGTTATATTATATTAGACAGGTGAAAAGAAAACAAAACATTATCTCATTTTGGAATATAGTGACGTCATTATACAAAGTTACATTGAAATACGTTACGTAACATCACGCCTGTAATCTCCGAAGAGGTACGCAGAGGACTGCAGTACACTTCCACGTTTCACCAATTACGTTTACGTCCCAATATGGAATAGGTGGTGAGTCCATTGCCATATACTGGGCACAAATCCAGACTCCGAGGCACTACTAGAAATTCTAATTTTAGAAATATTCAATAGTACTCAACCCGGGATTTGGACCCAGAACCTCTCGATCGTTACAGTCGCGCTTGTAACCAACACGACCAACGAGGCAGTGAAATAGGTTAAATTAAAAAATAAATCTAATCCTATATAGCGACAGCATTACACATGGTAATATAAAAAAGATAAAGTTTAAAATTGCATAATTCCATTTAGTGACGTAGAGACGTCATTAAAAAAGGTAAAGTTAAAAAATATTGAATTAAATTCGTCGTATTATGAATATGTATGTATATAACATTACTGCGTATAAATTCTTATGAATAGTAATTTGATATGGCATTGGTGAATACCATTATTCGGGTAGAGATACACTGTAGGACAGCAATAGTAATGAATGGTACTAGCAATGCAATGGAAGCATTGAAATGGTCACAAGAAATAGTTACTGTACATAGAATTTAATCTTCATATTTCATTGAATGCATGTTACACAGTTTTTTGTTCGGTTCATTAAACTGAACATCTAATTTGACTCCTGTGCATTTTTTTTTCGGAGTGAATATCAAATGCATAAAGAATAATCTAGAAAAACTTCAATTCTCACAAATATGAAATAGAAAAACATTACAAAAATAAACCGATTTCTGTGTTTTAGCATTTTCTGAATATTTTTTGTGTCATGAGAGCTGAGAAAAATACATAGATAAAATTAAAAGGTTAAATAAAAAATAAAAGAACCAATATACGTGTTGATCCAAATTTCCATTTTTTTTATATGGGTCACCATTTCGAAGGCTTGTGTTTAGTCTTTTATATTATCGAGAATTTTTCACTACTCCTTGAACGCTTTGACTTGATAATCAACTTTATTACATAGTTCACATAAATAATATAACTAAACGCGCTAGAAACGTTGGATATATCAAATTATCTAGAACCTTTTCTTTTAAAGATCATGACAAATATTATTTTCCTTTTTAATTACACTTTAAGTAGCTTAAATTGTTCCGGAAAATGTCATAGGCCGATATTTAGAGATATATAATTCATCGGAACTAAGACGCGCTGACCGAAATTAGTGATGTGTGATATGGCTCTCTCTTTATTATTCTCGTCTTTAGTTCGGTTCACTGAGAAAATTTATCTAGAAAATAGCGTTATTACACAATATACATAAAGCTAACGACATGTTGATACGAGCGCTCGACTGGAGCGCCGCCACGAGATATTTTCGAAGATTTCCCGAGCATTATCGTTAGCGAAACGACGATAGTGCGAGGCGGCGATAGTACGAAAATTATTGCTGCTTTAATAAGTTGGGCCGAGGTTGAATCTTTGAGGCTCCGTCTTGTGTAAATTGTGGAAGGGAGCTAACTTTTATGAAAGTATATTAGGGATTTTGTCACTAAGCCGTTTACATGTAGTTCCCGTATTGGATATGTTTTTTTTTCTCAGAATAGAAAAGGTTAATGTTATAGTCAACCATGATAACCAACTGCGGGTTAACAGATTTCATACGCCTTAGCGAATATTACGGATTTAGACATTCCAACATGCTGAAAACATCCTCTAATCGACCTTATTTAAAATAAAAGATAATTTGTGACGACTTATGTTTAGTATTCAATAGATGGCGTTACTAGTATTCTGAATTATGTTTGGAATTCGAGACAAAGATAATTGCAGTCCCAAGATTGGTCAGTTAGCCTTTCGGAAGAGCTGGTTTTGACACGTGATTAAAACACATTTATTCGAGGACAAAGAGAGCACACATACGTATTCATAATAATGATGACTACAAAAATAAATTTTCACACAAATATAATACTGAATTCGGAAACGTTCAGAAGCTTGCATCCTATTCTAACCAACGTGTATATACATATATTTACGTTATTGGGTCGCGTCAACAATAATTACTGTTCTACGATGAATGATTTTTTTATGACATGCAATCTGCTTTGTTCACGCCTTTTGTAAATATAACATGTCACGTGGATGAACGTGTGGATGTACCTTGTCACGCGAGCTATGCATCGATTTTATATGGGTGCCTTGAAATTTAATTTTTTATGTTCCGTCTGTAGTATACGGGTAGGTAGAAGCCCGCCTTTCTTTCTGTTCCATCATTACTTCCGGTAATTTTATAACGTGGGGTCTGGAGCCAAGAGGCAATACGATCAGTAATGATCTACCCTTTTATTTATACATGGAACCAATTTGATCTCGAGGCCCAACCATTTGTAGTACGTCCATGAAACTTGGGCTTCACAGCCTTTGTATTAAACCGCGTTTGGTTCAACGGTTTTAAGGTTTCCTTGAGCGTATATGTTTCGGGTAAATATTTAGAGCGATTATTATAACAAGCAACAATAGCTTAACAGTATTGCTCTAAATGAAAACATATAATGAAAATTCGGCAAGATCGAATTATATACTCTAGAATCTAGAGTACATAATTAGATCTTGCGATTCGATCTAGAGTCTAGACATAAACGGAGTCACGTCTTTTCAAGGCCCATTTAGGACCAAATTAAGAAAAAACCAAACTATACCAAAGAAAAATGAAAGACCTTTGTTTGTTATCTACGTAATATGTAGAAATTACTATGTAAATTATGGGATATAGTGATGTGGATTATGGGACTGTATAATATCCGTTGGGGTAAACGGGTTCTGGAAAGGAGACCGCAGTTTTGCAACGTAGCGTAGGATGCTATCAGGCTAGTTGGTATGAGGATCTGTGATATCCCGCAGCCAGAAGCTGACTGGAGCAAGCTGAGGACAAGGCGTGGCTGCGATGACGTAAATGGAGAGGCTTCTGTCCGGCAGAGGACATACTGGATACTGACGATGATGACAACTTAGTTTTTTTTGAGGTGGTTTCAAAGGGCTGCAAGCTTATTTAATAACAAAGTTTATATTATTTTCAACAAGCATAAAATGAGGGACAAACTATTTTATTGATAAATATATTTCCACTGTAATATTTTTTTTTTATGAAATATGATGAATGGATATTTTTTATTTAAAAAAAATAATGTAATATCGATGAAATCTTAGTTGAAGTCGTTCCGCGCTGCAATGTCGAATCGTCAGCGTATATGTCGTGCTTAATGTGACGTGCAAAATGAATGTCGACGAGGGTGGCGTTGGGTAGCGCGGTGTTGTTAGAGCCCGGGATTTATTTAAAGCATTTTTTTCCATTCTTCTAAAGGATATGCTGTGATTTCGTTTGATTATAGGTTGTTAAAAGCGCGTGGGGGTCTTTTGAAAAATCAAAAAATATTACTAGCTAAATGTAATGTACAAAATATAAGTTGAAATCGAAAAAGAATTGTGTTATTTTATTTAAAAATCATTTATATTAATGAATATACAACTTTGTAGAATTGTGTTACATAAAATCTAAGCCAACAAATATTTCGTGTAGTACGAAGACTGAAGATTTTAGTCTTGCCGTAAAGCAATAACTCTTATATTGTTCTATTTTAGTTTCAACACTGTTAGAAGACACTTAGGCATATTAGGAATCAGTAGTAAGTCCTCAGAGCTTTTAATAACAAACCAGGACTACAATTTATGTAATAATAGACCATAAACTATAAAGTCACGTAATTTTAAAATCGGGTCTCAAAACGCCCGTCAAAATATTTCTCACACATTTTATGGTACCATCAAAACCGTTTCCGGCGTTTCGAGCGAATATTGCGGGACGATGACGTCACCCCCGGAAAGCCTCCAACGCCTTCCTGCTACGCGACGGGCGCGAAGTTACATTTATAATGCGCAATCCGCTGAGTAGTGGTAAGTCGCAGATATCAATTCTTCCACATATGTCATGCTAGCGACTCGCCCCGACTGCGCACGGGGCCAATGAAGGTACCGGTATTGTTTTATTGTGGAGCCCCTTCGTCCGCGCACGGTATCAGCATCGCGAATACTGTTTTTCGATAATTTTAAAACTATGATACGTTTTTATTAAATAATGTATTGTCACGCCTGTAATCCCTGAAGAGGTAGGCAGGGGAGTGCAGCACACTGTCACGTTTCACCAGTTACGTCACAATATGAAATAGGTGGTAAGTATTGCCGTACACCGGGTACAAAACTCCGAGCCACTACTAGAAAATCTAAGTTAGACAAATCCATTAGCACCTGTCCCGGGATTTGAACCTAGGACCTCTTGATCGGCAATCGCGCTCGCAACCACTTACTGAAAGATGCAGCATGTTCCTGGGGTTCACTCACATCCACATTGTCTTATAGTTAACATGTGTGTGTTTATATACAGTTTATTTAAGCAAACGTTTATTAAATCAACATTGTATCCGCATAGATAATGTTTGCATTTATCAAACACACCGGAATCGCGCAACTTAACAAAATATCCGTTACGCATGCGAAATAATTTTGTATTATCTCAAATTTTGGTATTCGATTTGCTTTTGTGTATGCAATGTGAAATGTGTAATGCATGAGTTATTTGTGAATGTAAGTAGCTTAAATTATAATACCACTAATTGATGTTACATATTTTTATAGAGTTATTTCTTTGTATTAGTGGGTGATCAATATGTTGTATCATATTGCGATTTGTAAATTGTAACTTATAAAAATGTATATTGTATTAAGTACGAAATGAATCAAAACTGTAGGCGGTAGAAATTTGTGCCTATAATAACCACAGGAAAAATCTAATATCTGCTTACCCCTATGAACAATACACGTGACAAAAATGTTGACATTTTCCCATGAAATATATTCATAACGGCTAGAGGCACTATATTGTACTTACAAATATGTGAGGAACACAGTGTTCGTTTAAAAAAAAAATTTGCAACACAAAATTCGCCTGTGGTTCGGAGTCTGGATTTGTGTCCGGTGTATGGAAATAGCCACACCACCTATTCCATAATGGGACGTAAACGTAACTAGTAAAACGTGGGAATGTACTACACTCCTCTGCCTACCCCTTCAGGGATTACAGGTATGATGTTAAGTGGTAATTAGCAGGGCAAGGTAATCCCTTCGAAGATAGAGAACGCAATTGATATTAAAAGAATCGCAGGGTAGTTATCCAGGGATGGATGAAGTAGAACTGTGGGAAACCCATAGTCAATAGCGGAATGATAAATAGGGTTAATGAAGAAAATATGTCCAGACATGATGAGCTGATTATTGTGACGATAGTATTTCTAATATATTTTTGGAGAACAAACTGTGATCGGGGTCCAGATGTCCTCACTGGGCGTTACGGCTCATGGTTCCATAACTGACTTGCAATTATATAAATAAATATCTTGACGCCAGGTACCTCACGGGGTAGCACCGAATGCCAAATACTTCAATCCTTACAGACCTGCCGTGCTTCTTCTATGTTCAACACTTTCTTCATACATACATATACGCCGGTTTCGGAGACTTCTGTATAACTACGAGTATGATTTAAAATCTTTAAAAACGAGCACGTTTTGTTTAATTTAGTAACTAAATTGGAATGCTCGGTGTGCGTTCTTCGCGGGAACACGAGCAGTGCAAAAATTGATATTTAAATTAGCCAGTAACTAATAGAAGAAACCGCCGCGGGGAACCTTCTGAAAAGGGTAAGGGAGTTGCTCAAGGGCCTCGGAGAGCGGATGTGGCGGCCCGGAAACGGAGCTGAGCGGAAGCGAGCGGAGCCCTCACTTACTGCAGTCTGTTTGACGAAGGTTTTCTTAATAAATGTTTATCTGAAGTTCGTTACGTGTAAAATTTTACATTTAAATATCAGGAATATATTGGTGCTATTTACAGTCGAGAATGTTCTTGAAGGGAAACATCACTTATCGTAGGTATCTTGATGTTAAGTGGTCTCTACATAGAGACCTTTATAGATTAGGTTTCTTCATTTAATGAAGGTTTTATAACTTACCTTAATAAACCTTTTGGCTTTTGTTAATAATCCTAAAGTTGTGTGTCGTGACGCTTCGGGGCCTAAAGGTACCATGTCCTTCAGTTTTTCCAAGCAACTTCTGAGGTGTGCTCTCCTGAAACCAAAGAAAGCAGCCATTAGATTTGCACGAACAAAAAAATTAAACATTTTTTTTTAATTTGGAAGAAGCATGTTTAAATTTCTTTTGCATTTTGCAAACTTGCATATGGCAAATTACTACAATCGTCTCTGCAACGAGGAATATAAATATAAATACGGAGAAATATGAGATATTTCAAATCGGTACACGTTGATGCAAAGACTTATTTTCATCATTTTTATATTTAAGATTTGTTGTGGCGCTCGTAATTGTGACACGGGTGCAGATTGAATGCGGTTTGTAAAGTGCAGCAACGCTGAGGCATTCTTGTAATTGGCATAGCGTACGCTGCGTATCGGTTCAGGGGGAAGTGAGCAGGCTATTCTGTCTTTTTCCAGCATCGTTATTCAGATGACAACCATACCAGCCTGCTGTACAGAGGCTCCCAAGAAAGTATGCGTTCAGGATAAATTGTGAATACTTCTGTAATATATTCATTTGACGTACAAATTCAGCTTGTGCATACACACACATTTACGGGAATATATAGTTTAAAATCGTGAAATCGAGGTACATGCGAAGTTGAAACAAAAACAGAACTGTGAGTCTGAATCAAAGAGCACAGCGCGAAACAGCATAATACATATTATTCTTAGATCGGCACGAACAAAAATACGGGCAACACTAGAATGAGTAGGTAACAGAATAAGCGAATACAGAGACCATAAAACAAAAATACGCTGTCGTCCCCGAGACGGGAAATACAAAGTAATTATTCAGGTAAAAATAATTCGCCGCACAAAAAAGAACACAACGATGGAATATTCTTTGAAAATACGAGTGAAACAAAATGAACTGTACTATTGCAAGGGCTGGTGTGTAAGTGCCACAGGATAATGTAACTTAGTGTTATGACAGGAGAGTTCAGTATCGATCAGCGGTTGTCGGGATTGAAATAATAAAGCGTATATCGCTAATTGGTTGGTAACAGAAACGAGGATTATGTGGATTTATTTTTCGAATGTGTTTGGTTTCTTATATTTCAATCTAGTTGGAATGATTTGTGTACTATCTCTGAAAGGTGGAATTAGCGATACGCCGTACATGTCTGTTGTTGTTGCTCAGCATCTGTTGTATTTCAACTTGTAGGGAAACATTTTAAGTATAAAGTATATCAACTTATCCTCATGTAGATAAGTACCTCAAGTGCAACTAATTAGAGATAAACTACATTAACAAATGTAATACTGACTGGCCCGTTGGCGCAGCGGTTAGTGAACCTGACTGATGCGTCGGGAGTCGTGGGTTCGATTCCCACTTAGAATAAATATTTGTGTGATGAACACAGGTATTTTGTCCTGTGTCTATGTCTGAAAACAAAATCTATATAAGTATATATTTCTATGTATATGTGTAGTTTATCAGCCGTTTGATTACCATAACACAAGCTCTCTTGATGCTTACTTTGGGATCAGATGGCCGTGTGTAGAGATGTCCCAAGATATTTATTATTATTTATTGCAAAGTTTTAGGGTAAGAAAGGGAGTATTTCACAGCTCGTGATATTTTTTACCAGTCAACCCTTGGCATATATATAGTTACAGTAACTATTACATTATATAATATTAAACAGGGAACACTAACCACAAAACTAGTCAAGTTCATGTACGGATTTTTATGAAATTATCTTTATTCATTTG
>DVPD01000318.1:0-12137 GCA_018237605.1 Apyrrothrix (Melanopyge) sp. n. Burns01
TTCAACTTGTTTTCGCTTGACGATGATTCATAATGCTATTTAATTACACATTAATACTTTTTAATTGAATACACAGACAGAATAAAAATATCTTAATCATAGGTGACATGAGATTATATAGGCATCAAAATAGAATCTAGCTTACAAATCAAATTAGAGTGCATGTAGTCAATGAGTAAATTGACAGGGGCTTAAATTTTTTGTTAAAAATGAATTATTATTTTCATAAAATCCTGTTTTATTAATGGATTTTATTTAGGCGGATGAATTAATGAAAGACAGCATAGTGAACAAATTGAATTCAGCAAGAAACTTTTAGCTTAGCGAGGCAAGGTTTCACGTAGAGGAAATGAAAATTAATTTATTACTTACACTCTAACATAGATTGCATTTATGTTGTTTTTCCGCATTTCATTAAACCCTAATAATTATTCATAAAAATAAATAGATCATCATTAGGACTAATAATAATAATAATAGTTTGCTTTTATAACACAATAATTTCAACACATAACTTTGTCATTTATTTAGTTTATTATATACTTAATATAAGAATTATTTTAAGAATAATACTCAGTAATTCATATTTTGAACTGTGTGTAACAAAGATTATTTATAACGAAATGTTTTTTTTGTTTATATGTGTGTGGATATCATGTTTGGGAACATCTCATTGTTCTAAAAAGCAATTTTAAGGATACCTAAAGATCAAGCAATGTTATAACAAGCAAATTATGTACATAATGGTAAAATGGATATTTTTTTTTTAAGTTTGTGTTCTCGTCAATCAATCTCTCCTGTTTTTTATTTTCCATATGTTTCATTTTTAAACACTTGTCTATTTTCTATATAGGATACAGGTGTCTATTTATGACATTATGAACACAAAAATAATTTTATTGAGAAATTTGTTGTATATTAGATTTCACTCAATTTAACATTTCTGGTTCTCTCATATGGGAAAAAATCAAATTATTTTTGTGTGTTTGCCTGGTAACTAACTGTTAAGAGTGAGTTAATACAATACATATTATATAGTGACATCCAACTTATGATTGTATGAGAAGCAGATGAGATTTTATACATACATCTGTTCTCAACTGCTCTACAGCCTTGTGGATGTGAGTACATAGAAAGGCTTAAACTGACAAACACTCCAAAAATTTACCTATTGTGTATATTTCATATATATATGTTTATAGATTTTATATTGTGTCATAGTTAAAATATTAGAAATATTATGTAGCACATGTATATATGTACAATCACATACATTCATGTTTTGGATTTGTGCAACCGACATGAGTAAATGTTGTTCAAACAATTCTCAATAACTTCCGTACATCATTGTTATATTTGGACAGTTCGTTTGATTCACAATGGTCCACATATTGTAACTTCAAAAAAAGCAATTCAGCTTCCAGTATTATGATAATGTCCCAGTTAAACATATGGTTTGTTTTTCTGTCTATGTATATATGTAAAAAGATATTTTTTGGTTTATTCGGTTCATTTCCAAAATGTATATATTTTTTTTACATGTCAACATTTAGAAAGAACTTATTGTAGTGCGAAAAGTTACGATGCTACGATAAAAAAAATTCTTATCCCTGTATTTGAAAATGTCAACTTAATAGCCAATTTAATATGTAATGGTATTTAAAAGTTTCAATACACATTATATTATATAGACACAAAATTTAAGATTTGAAATATGCTTAGTGTGAAATGACCTTAATTATTTAAAACCTGTGTTCATAGTTTCCATGTAACTACTATAATGATAAGGCAATAATTAAGATAGTTGTGGCAGCAAAACTAATATTTACGCTAATGGTAGGTATAATATTGCGGAGCCCAAGTTTTGATTGTTCAAATAACACAACACTTGAATAAGGTGGTGTATGTATTGATAGTATGTAATTATTTATTTAAGAAATTCTTTGTTAATTTACTGCCAACTCTATAATATTCAAGGAGGAGTTTTAAAATGTCTTGTCTAATGTCAAACTGATATTTTACAAAATGGTTTAAAATGTGTGGAGCTGATGATGATAACTTAAAAAACTAATAGTATTGTGTTTATGGTTTTAGTTTATCGTGTGTATGTCTTAATATTATGTATAAAAATATAAGTATTATGTATATATAAAGGAGAAAAGGTTTAAGAATAACTGTAGCTGTAAGAATATAGCTTATTTGTGTAAATTAATGGTAAACAAATGGTGTCGGTGTTGGTGTTACGGTGTATTGTACAAAGAGCATTTTTTTTATTTAATAGTAATATTTGACCAGCAAATATTTTGTTACAAATTGGTTGACATCTTTACAGAGTATAAATCTTTAATCGCGTTCGATTCGCGTTTAACGATTTAATTCGTGAATTAGTCACGATTTTTGTTTTGCACCATCTTATGTTTTTCTTTTCTAAACGGTGTTATGAAGGCCGTGTAGGAATTGTAAATACGCTTACGCTACTACAGCACCAACTATCGCGTTTTTTGTATGAAAATGGTGTCCAATTATAATAAAGGATAGAACGGGCTAGAACAAAGGGTTCCCTATACACTGGTAGCTGGTGCGTTGTAGTCCTCGAAGACTCAAATTGAATTTTACATATTGAGCACGTCGGGTTCGATTCCCCGTGCACCCAATCGCCTGTGTTAATCAAAGATTTGTCGTAATTGACGAAATCATAATTGTCAAGTGTCATTAACTACGTCTAGTGTCACAGTTGACGTCAAACGCCATTTAATATAAACATAATGTGACATTAGCGTGTAAGGGACACCAAATCGCCGCCATCGCCGATGATTGGACAGATTTTGATTATGAATTGAATGGTTTGCAGTCGCTCAGCCTGGGCCTCTTCCGCTCCGACTACCTGATGCAGTTGCCGGACGGGAATAAGATTAAACAAGTCGAATTTAACACGGTCGCCGCGAGTTTTGGCGCGCTCACGTCAAACCTCCCCGCCATGTCCCGGTACCGACGTTTTTGTTACTGTTCGCGCGTGGAAGGCTCGGTGACGGTGACAGCCATAGTCAATCGAAACGCGCGTTTTATTCCTCTGTTGATGAAGTTTGGATGATATGTTGCATCTTGTCACCTCACATAAGCAGAGAAGTTTCTTTTGTTTGATGATGGAATGTGTCCCAAAGACATGTTTATTATCAGAGGGCGTGTAATGATAAAGAGGTTCATGTGATGATGTGTATATGTGTGTATGTGGTATATGATGGTGTTGATGTATTTGATGATGATGATGACAGGGTGATGATGATGACAGGGTGATGATGGTGAGAGACAACTGAGGGTAATGCAAATCATCGGATGTTAAATGGTCTATGCGGTCTATGGACTGGATTCCATCTCGAATGGAACTTCCGTTTCGTTTGCGGACAATTACTCTTTTGATTATGTGAATGTTTCGTGTATCTGCCTACCCATTGCGATCTCAAGTTGGATTGCAACGATTATGCTCTTTAGCGGGAACTACAGGTGCACTGAGAATGTGTGTATAAGAGCGTAGACATAGGAATTGCTGTTTTAATAAATGTGTTACAGTTTTCCGTCCCACGCCGCTATAAGTCCGATTATTATAAAAATTTGATCTCATATATCGTATGTTTATATCTCTAATAAATTTTTGAATTTTTCTATTATCTGTCACCGAGCCTACCACGTCAAACAGTTAACAGTTTCGCCCGACATCTCTCATGTGACTGCTATCTCTGTTACGCATAACTATGTATGTAATGCACGCTGTACATCCATCTCTTTCACACACTACAACCTAGCCGCTTGTATTGTCTTATTGCGCAATGTCTTATTACGCACTGTTGTCTTATTGCGCATTGTCTTATTACGCACTTATGATCGTCGTACGTACGCTGCACTCTATACTGGCTTTCGCTTGCACTATTGTACGATTCGTTTTTTTTAGTTGTAAGATTGGCATGTTACGGCGTTACTGGTGCTTTTGATTATACATATATGTATATATCTGTATATTTGGTACATGAAGTGTGTTACTGTATTGGCGTGCATGTAATTATTTACTATGTATTAAATAGGGTAGCTTTTCGATAGTGCTATCACTCGAGAGATGTTACCTTATTACACCCAGCCGTCGGTGAGGGACCGTTCGTGAATTATGTGGCGCAAATAAATTTACATTATCCATAATTAGGAAACCTTTTGACTCCAATGTCACGTTAGGAACCAATTTGACGCAAACGTCACGTTAGGAATCAAGTTGACGCAAACGTCACGTTAGGAATCAAGTTGACGCAAACGTCACGTTAGGAATCAAGTTGACGCAAATGTCATGTTAGGAATCCAATTGTCGCAAACATCATGCCGGTCGTCAATCTAACGGCTACCGGATTCAAATCCTACCCTCGTCTAAACGGTAATTATATTTATATATTGTGTCCTGATGTCTATGTACACATAATATTGCATGCCCATGGCGACTAAAAGAAATGTACGAATTTGCATTGCATCTATTAAAACTTTATTTACATGTTTTTACAAGTACAAAGTAAGGTGTTTTTACAAGTACAAAATAATTGTTCGTGAACATTGTATACACGCCAACTGTGAATCCTCACTTGTATTTGTCCTATATTTTTGAAGTCAGATATACATGCTACAATATTATTATTATTCGATCAATTGCACGTGATTATTGAAAGAGTAGATTATTTAAGGATTTGAATTGACGCTGAACAATCACAAAGGAGCTATAGTTCGCGTCATTCAGTCGCGCGATTGACTTGTTAAAAAATTATCTTCACCATGACCGATAATTAAATTAAAAATATCAACTTATTCATTGTTTTATTTATACGAAAATGTAATTTTTTTTTTTAAATAATTAGAGCAAACTTATAGGAAAGTATAATATAATTATTTGATTTATTTATTCTAAAATATTTATCTATCATTATATTTATTTCAATTGTATATCATATTGTTGATTGGCCAACCCGCTCTTGGCCAGCGTGGTAGACTATGGCCTTAAGCTTCTCATTGTGAAGGAGACACGTGTCTAGCAGTGGCAGGATAAAAAGGATCGGGAGTTAATTGTACGAAAATAATAAATTATTCGTTATTTTACCTAACTGGTAAGGACCATGAGGATTCCCATACAAACGAGGAAAAATGATTTCTTTACATATATACATAGTAAACTTGTCGCATCAGTTTGATCATTTTTTTGTGTTCTTTGATCATATTTTGGTGTGACAAATCATGGTGAATTGACTATTTTTTTTCTTTACCGTAATAAACTAGACTTAAGGAAGCTACTATACCCAATACGGTCAAAACAGATTGAACGAATAAGTGTCAATTCCTATGCTGAGTAAGGTTAGCAAAAACGATTTAATGATCAAGAGTCGACTACTATTCTCAGTACGGTTAGCAAAAACAATTTAACGGAATAATCGATATTTATTTGCGCAACATATTACACGAATCGAAATGTTAATCCGTGTGTATAAATTACGTTTTTATCTGTTGTCTGTCCAGTCATTACGAGGTCTGGATTTGGGGTGGGGTGGACATCTTTCAGATCATCAATTTAATTCATGTTTTATAAGACTAGAATTTGTAAAAGTTTTTGTCATCATGATAATGGGAGTCGGTCAGTCAGCATACGTTAGTCCATCGGAATACTATGTGGTCAACTATCTAGTCAACTTAAAAGTACATTATTGAACTTATAAACGGTCTCTTTATCGCTTTGAATGAAGATAACTATGCCTCAGCGGTACGGAAAGCATGAAACAGAAGCTTCCACATATATGTATAAGGTTGTGATAAAAGGGATGTCAGAAGCAGTATACTCGTACCATCAGCGCGAAGTGCGTTCACGAAACCTGGCTTTGAGATGTCTCCTTGTGAGATACAAACGGTCACGACTGCTCAGCCAGGTGCTTTACGTGGTAAGCAGAGAGCGCCGAACACCAAATATCTGTTCTTACAAATCTGACGTGCTTCCTACGCAAGCGTAAGATGGTTCTCATAACAGATCTGGCGTGGTGACAACAATTGCTGCTAAGCACAGTCATAGTATAGAGGCACGGTATTACCTTCACTGAAACGCAGTGCCCTTTCGACGTGCCCCAGAAAGGGTTTAAATTCCGATTGGACTGTTACCATCTGCTATTTCTAAATTGACTTGCCGGCAGTCAGGCTTACAGCTATAGAAATAGTGACTGACCACGTCTAATATGACTGCTTTGCGTTCTACAACCAAGTCATTTTATCGTCGCTTGAAGACGCGGAGTCTCACCCGTGAAGGGCCATAAACATAATTTCTTTTGCATTGGATATATTGAAATATCTCTCTGTTAAAACTATCATAGACTAAACTGTTCCAAATATATATGTATATACAATATTTTTAACTTGCTGTCCGTTTATGTTTATTCACATTTGTCATACTTAGTGTTAGAGTTACAGCTTCTCAAGGCGATTGCGTTGATTTGACTTTAGTGTGCGTTTCACTTTGCATGTATTCATTTGGACTTGTCCTGTAGTGTTTTTTTTTTGACGCCTCATTAACTAGAACTACTTCGATATCTTCCTATAGAGATTGAGTATTTGCAGTGTTTTTATTTTTTTCCTTACTGTTAAGACTAGCTTTTACTTAGAAGTTATTAGTGCACTTAATGCATGATACTCGTGAACAAATTTATTCAATTAAAAAACCCATAAAATCCTTTATATGTACAGGAAATTTTTACAACTTGAAAGTATGAGCTATGTTACAGAATATTTTTTAAAGTTATAAAAAAGAAACAAAAGTGAAGTATATGTTATTGGCTGTCTCACAAATCAGTCGCATGTGTATTTTGCGACGCTCGCTCACCGCAACGGCCAATGGCGTGGCAGATATAAGTCGCGCCATCCAAACGCGCGTTCGATACGCCACCCCCTCAAACGGTCGAAATATTTAGATCAAATGAAACGAGTTACAATATCCTTCTCTGTTGACAAATGTTATAATATTGTTTGATTGTGTTTTCAGTTACATCTTGCGTCAGTTGGGTCACGGTGATTTAATAAAAAATGTAAGTATTACAATTTGTCACCAAATAATGAAAAATACCTATGAAATTATAGTTTTAAATGTTTTTTACTAATATTTAAACATTCTATTTAGCCTGGCTTATTGGTCTTAGCATATAGTTGTATTCCTGTTACCATTCCCGGGGATAAAAAGTGCAACCAAGTTGGATGGCACTTCACAAGTTGTCGGTTTGTCAGGCACAGATTATAAACTATTGAAGCATAATGCATTAATTTGTTAATGGTTTGGTATAGTTTCGAATTTTTTGACAGTTTACAATATCGCTAGACTATATTATAAACTAGCGGTGTTCACTTTCGACAATCGACTATCTCGCAAATATATTATAAAGTAACGGTGGTCACATTCGGCAATCTACAAGTTAGCGAGATTATATTATAAACTAACGGTGGTCACATTCGACAATCTAATATCTCGCGAGATTATATTGTAAAGTAACGGTGTTCATAATAATAAGTAAAGTTATCAAAGCCATCATTCACGCTCATCCTGTCCAGATGCCGGTCAACCCCGCCCTGTCCGGTCTGTGCTCGGGTATAACCGAGGCGTACGACTTGTTCGGCGTGCCCGGCGCCGTGGTGCTGTTCGTGGTGGAGGAGGTATCCTACAACATCTGCGACCAGCGCTTCCACGAATTCGAGATATCGGAGACGAGGCCGGAGATCATGGTGAGTTTCATTTTGTCCTTGAACCCGGCAAACAGGCAGACTGGCCACTTGATGGTAAATTATCGTCATGTGTAACACCAGAAGAGTCGTCAATGCGTTGCCGGCATTGAAGGAGAGTTCGCGCCCTCTTTTCTTGAAGCACCCTATATCGTTTGAACAATTCTTCTCGTTGTTAACTGGATGCGACAAGCCGAGGATAGGGCGCGATGGCGCTCACCAACGCAGACCTATGTCTAGCAGTGGACTGAGAAAAATGTGATGATGACTATACTGAAACAGTCTCACAGATGCTCAATGAAGACATAGTGGCTATATTGGCTCCCACGGATATTCGCATACGTAGTGAATACCCACCCTTGAAGTACTCTATAATGTTTTCTAAGACGTGTGGTCTTACCACCCGCATTTAGAGAGCGTGGCAGACTGTGATATTCATCATCATCATCATCAGCCTGTTCCCGTCCACGGCTGGACATTGGCCTCTCCAATAGTACGCCACTGAGCTCGATCTTCAGCTCTTCTTATCCAACCGCTGCCAGTCACTTTGCGTATATCGTCAGTCCACCTAGCTGGAGGGCGTCCTACGCTACGTTTGTTAAAGCGTGATCTCCATTCCAGAACACCTTTACTCCAACGGTCATCGGTTCTGCGATAGATGTGACCAGCCCACTGCCACTTCAGCTAGCTAATCCTTTATGACAGTAACTCTTCTCATTGTGAGAAGTAACCCGTGCCCAACGGATGATCGTTAAAAGGGATTATGATAATAAATAAGGTAATATTGTTTCAGATATACAGAAAGACCTTGAACGAAATCTTCGAGGAAACCGAACTGAATGATAAGAAGCAGCTTATGTTGTAAGTGCTTATAATATTATTCAGGATTTCTGTACATTGAACGTAATTCGCAGGGCACCAGAACCGGGATCGACTTCCGTTGCCTTAAAAAAATATGTTATGAAAAATGTATAAAAATACAATTATGACTTTTATGAAAACCATTGATTGTCTGGTTGCTATGGTAATTGCCAGTGGTTTCCATTCCCCGGTCGGGATTTTCTTGGGTTTTGAAATTCCCAATAGTGGCCCGGGGTCTGGATTTGTGCCCGCTGTATTCCGATGGGTTCACCTCCTATCCCATGGTGAGATGTCTGTGTTATCTGTATTCATCAACTTAAGTAATGAATGACGTATTGGAAACCGTATGTTATGTATTGAATGAACTGATGTCCAATTGACAAATAATGTACAATAGAGACGGACACCCGGTGGCGGTGGTGTACTACCGGTCGGGCTACGAGCCGGCGCAGTACCCATCCTCGCGGGAGTGGGACGCCAGGCTTCGCGTCGAGAGATCTACGTAAACTTTATGATTTATCATATTATATTGTTGTTAATTTCTAACAACCCCTTTTTATTGTTTCTGTTGTCTATTCTTCAATTTTCGAATTAGATACATCTTAAACTGATGAATCTACATATATACTGTTCTTTTTCTGATTATTTGACTGATTTAAAGTTGAGTTCATGTGATGATTAGTGAAATATTTAGGTAGACTTATCGCGCTTGGAAATAAAGAGCCACATGAAAGCGCGAGTTGAGATGAAAAGTAATAAATGTGATATGATGCGTCGGCGGGTGCAGCGCGATAAAGTGCCCGTCGATCCAGTACCAGCTGGCGGGCACGAAGAAGGTGCAGCAGGCGCTGGCGGCGCCCGGCGCGCTGGAGCGGCTGCTGGGCGCCGGCGCCGCCAGCGCGCGCGTGCGCGACATCTTCACCGGCCTCTACGCGCTCGACTTCGACGAGGGCGGCGAGCGCGCCGTCGACATGGCGCTCGCCGACGCCGAGAGGTACCCCCACCGCCCCCCACTCCCTCATCGCTCTTCTACTCCCCCCACTACTCACAACCAGACAAGTCTAGTAGCTAGTCTAAAAACAGAACTTATTGCACTGTAGTGTAATACGTAATGTAACGAGACGACGGTCGCCTAGGTGGACGCACTATCCACTATACTTTAACAACAACGTTTAAGGGGGCGTTTGTAGTGGGGAGCGGCGCCGGTGTAACTGAACAGAGGGCTGCACTGTTACATAGCCTACTTGGCCACACTATCGCATAGATGGCAGCACCATAGCCTTTGACAATAGGGTGACGAAATTACGATGACGTCATCGTATGAGGGAAGCAGAAGTAGGGGAGGCAGTTTAAGGTGCGTGGGTGCGCAGGTTCGTGTTGAAGCCGCAGCGCGAGGGCGGCGGCAACAACCTGTACGGCGCCGACGTGCGCGAGGCTCTGCTGCGCATGCGCCGCAGCCGCGAGCGCGCCGCCTACATCCTTATGGAGCGCATCCTGCCGCCGCTCGTGAGTCTACCTCCGCTTCTGTTCCCCTTGTCCCCCTATTCGGCAATTGCTTCTAAGTTATGTGTGTGTGTGTGTGTGTGAATGTGTGTGAGAGTGCGTGCGTGTGTGTGTGACTGCGTGAGTGCGTGAGTGCATGCGTGCGTGCGTACGTGCATGTATGTATAATATTACAGATAAACCTAAAAACCAGTTCATACATTTTAGGTGTCGGGCTACGTGGTGCGGCCGGGCGCTGCGGTGCCGCCGCCGCTGGTGGACCTGGTATCCGAGCTGGGGATTTTCGGCGTAATTATAGGGTGAGATGTTTGCGTGTACACACACAGTCACGTGGCGTCATGGTGGTGAGACTAGAACGCAAGGGTTGATAAAGTGTCTACTTTGAGGTCAGGCACGTATAACCTATTGAAAGAGAGAGAGGGGGAATACGAACAAACGCACTATAGGTACGCGTTTGACTGCTGTCCCACCTGATGGAAAGCGGGATGCAGCTTAGGTTGTACCACGCTTGCCTAGGAAGTGCCTATTCACTCTTGTCTTAAATAACTCCAGGTTCTATGAATCGGGAAAAATAGATGCCCGACATAGCAGCAACATGACAGCATGGTAAATAATAGAGCGTGGTATTGCAGCACGAAGGAGAAGGTGTACAGCAACCGGCAGGTGGGGCACATGCTGCGCACCAAGCTGGCGGACGCCAACGAGGGCGGCGTGGCGGCCGGGCTGGGCGCCCTCGACTCGCCCTTCCTGCTCGACATGTAGGCTACTAGGGTAGCCACACGCCACGTCAGCCAAGGTACACGCTACGTTTCATTGCTCGTAATGGAGTAATATATCGATGTTCATTATCGATTATGAGCTGATAAACATCGATTCCCACGTATATTTAATCTCGATTCGCCCTTCCTACTTGACATGTAGGGTAGTAGGGTAGCCACACGCCACATCAGTCAAGGTACACGCGTCGTTCCACTGATCGTAATTGTCTTGGAGAAATATATCGATGTCGGGTATCGATTATGAGTCGTTAGTTAAAATCGATTTCCACATTTATTTCATATCTTTTCTATTTTGGACAGGTACAAATGATATTCTAGAATTTTTTGAAGTAATATTAATTATTCCACCCGCTATAATTGTATTGGAAAAATATATTAATATCGATTGTCAGTAAAGATCCCCCCGTTAAGAAATATACATGTTCAACAAAATCGATACTTTGACCTTGCATTAAAAAACTAGAATTCTTAAGTTAAGGTGGAATAGTTTCATTGACATGTGGCATCTGTCAGTTTGACGTTATGTAATGTTCTTAAGCATTCCTTTCCCTGTTACACGCCCCAAAAATATATCTCTTATCTCTTTCATAACAGTGCATTAATAAAGAGAGAGAGAAAGAGACAAAATCAAAGGCTTCTTGCCTAAAATCGTGTTAGAATAATGTTTGAAGAACTTTGACGCGCATCTTTTGAAATTCTATGTGACGTCATTATTATAATCCAAATTTTGAATTTACATATGCCATACCCAACGACTTGTGTTAATGAAATAATATTTTATGAAATTACCCTAATGGACATTTAATGTATCTTCCCAAACTATATATGCCTTCAAAAAATTTTATTGATTCCCTTGCAACTATAATCACGGATTCCATCGATAATTGCTCATCCGAAAAAAATAAGAGCTGGTGAGATATCTAGAAATATATATATGTAAGTATTGTAGGTAAATGAACTGTGTACAAACATTAATAATTCCATACTGTTGAAACGGACCGTTGGACACGCCATATAAACGATGGATGTTCTAATGTACCCTACATTTGAAAAACTATATTGAATTTGCCTATTCATTCATACGTGTTATTACATAATAATGAAAAAAATAACTGGATTTGAATACATGTCTCACCCTCGGTGCGAGACTGTCACTTTTGCAAAAAATGCAAAAATGAGTTAAATATGTAATAATTGTCCTAAAGCACCCTTTTAAGTGATAAT
>DVPD01000319.1:0-12127 GCA_018237605.1 Apyrrothrix (Melanopyge) sp. n. Burns01
TAGATAGAAGGATTGTACTAGGGATAGGAGTGCCTCTGCCAACTCCCTCCCCTTCGGTGAATACGGACGGGAAGATAAAATAAAATGACATAATAAATGTATTTTTTTTGATATATCATTAAATTAAAGTTGCTTACATTCCCAATGAAAAATTAAATATAAATACTGTTATTTTACGAAACAAATTTTCAAAATTGTACTGCCAATACTCGTAAATTAATTACTAATCTAACTTGCACTTTGGGCACTGGCAGATGGGATGGTACACAAATGACTGGCGATAGATAAAAAAGTTGATGTTCTAAGAAGTTTCCTAAATTATCCTTATAGTTCTATACGGGTCATTATAGTTCCATTCTAATCAATATCCCTCTTACGTAAAAGTACTGTTTCCTTGAACGTACAAGTACAGAGCCAGTCAAAATACTATTAACGGCGGCTATTCGTGAACCTGTCCCGATCTGAAACATGTGACTATCGTTTTTATATTCCTGTATCACGTTGAACTGTCCGCGCTGAACACGATTATCTATTCCAATATTACGCAGACGTCATCTAAATTTCTAAATCCGTCATTGAAATTTAAAACCCGTGTCGTCGCAGGTGACTTTAGTATTAGAATTTCTGAACAGGCTTAGAGCTACGAAAATAAGTGACCGCATGCAATTTATATTCAATCACTTAAATCAGAAACAACCTTCAACTGTCGTCCCAATTCTTAACTGCGGACAATTTTATTCCTACTCTATCAGCATCTCCTGTTTGCTTTAATCTTTAAATATAACATAATATACTATTTTCTTACTGCGTTCTGATATTATTAATTGTTACGTTCCTTTATGATGAATGCAAGGAAAAATCTATTATATTTGTTGTCAGTTTTTTTTAAAGCATCAGTTTTAATCATTTATGTTTAGGCGCTATTTTTACCCCAAGCTGTTTATGTAACTTAAGACATTGATAGATTTTAAGATATCTTCCTAAATATATACTTGACGTAAACGTAAAAACCGAATTCGCTTACTTTAATACCAATCAATTTGATCGTTATAAACTGTGCCGACATTGATCACTAGTGCTGATCCAGATTAGAGATTATTATGGACCTATCTGTCTTTTATTATTCAGAAGTATTAAATGTAACGTTAGACGGTGTTCAATTATTGGCGCAAGCTTTAATATCTCTGTAGATAACATCGAAGTTTTAATGAGAAAGCTGAGTAGGACGGAGATAACTTTTGTGCAAGCATCCTCTGCACTTTTCTTATTTCTCAATTTGAAACTAGCATTAAATTACACTGATTGTATTAATATATTCTTCCGGAGCAATTAATATGAACAAAAATATCAGTGAAATAAATGTGATTTTGTCAAATGCCAAAATGAGGTTTAAAAAGAAACAAATGTATGAACATTTGAAGCTGTTGTCGGATATTAGAATTACGGTGGGGTAGTCTGAATCGCTCTCCTCTAAGCTTCGAGCATCCGTGCGATAAAAGACCAAATGTGTATATCCAAGTTATTGAATTTGTTATCAAATAGGTGAATTCACACACACTTAAATGCCTCGCAAGGCATTTACCGCGCGAAGCAGCTCGGTCTGTGCGGACGTGCCCCGAAGGTGCACGCGATTATTATAATGTGTAAAATACAATTATTTTTTTTATTTCTCTATCTACAACTTATTCTATGTTCAAAATACGTCTGTTTCACGGGCTTTATATACATATACATATTATTTTGGCACTACATAAAATTCTGGTACAGTAGACTAGAAGTAAAAACTATCGGCACTTTATTAAATGAAGGTCCCACAATTATAATAGTTATCGTTTTAATGTTAATAGTAATTCTTTTAACATGTCAAAACCTACCAAAGTTATGTTAAACTTTTAAGACCATATAAGTGTCACATATTTAAAGCAAAGTACAGAAATACACTTTTCCATACTTATGCGAATCATTCACGCTGTTTAGTTAATAAAAATTCGTGGGTATTCTTATGTCTGTATGGGCGGATCATGTATGCACTCACGAGAACGGTCGAAAGTTTTAACGAATCGTGACAATATTATTAAATAACTTCATGATTGCAGCTATTACTTTCGTACTTCATATCATCGCTCAACTCTCTATTACGTAGCGGGAAGTTCCATAACTGACTTGCTAGATCAACTGCTTGTTTTAATTGAATACGGAGCTATTCAAATAGTGGTATTACGCGTGCGCTCATGGATTTTCCAAACTTTTTTGTACATCTAGCAAACATGATATTTGGTGTGTATTGGATTCAATAAGATCAATATAATTTTGTGCGTACAGACTGAAGTGCAAATATACAGGCATGTAAAATTTAACATTCTATTTGCTATTGGATAACCAGTTAAATACCAGATTATAAAATACTGTTGGCACACGAGTTGCACACACACACATGCACTCACCCACACATATGCACACATACATCTATGCTCACAAATACTAACCCAATGGATATATTTATTTAGATTTAGTTTTTAATATTTTTTTCTCAACCTGTCTTTCTTTTCTTACATTCATCTTGTATTTGTTCGAGATCACTGTTTCAACTTTATTATGAGTTCACTGGTACGCACAACACAAGTTAAATCTTATTTTGGGTGCAAGAGTTCAATCTAAGCGACAACATGTCTCTGTGATCACTGATCATGACTTGTATAATCCATGCACCTACTTCGCTTTTTGGAAATAAATATTATTATTATTATTTGTTTTCTTCAGTGCAATTTTTAATAAATTATTTATAGTGGATCGTTTATATCCGGATAAACAAATGTAGCGAATACATCGATTTCGGTGATCATAATACTTTTGCATTTAGCGTCGATTACAAATGTCTGTTACTAAAGCATATTTTGATTGATTGTTATGTGAGTGTAATTTAAAAGTGTTAATTTTGTTAATTATTTGTTATATATATAATTTTTCGCCGTTAAATCTATTGCAGATCAAATTTTTCCGAGTGTACAGATATTGGAAAGCGTTCTACGTGTGGCGGAAGTCAATATTATTCCGAAAGTTTAGCAAACTCCGCACTAAGATCTCCACGAATCTCTTCATTCTCACTCCAGTGTTGGGAAAAGCGTTGCTCAGTATCCAGTCAATGTGCTGCGAGATGGAGACCAAGAGCTTTGCGGATGTGTCCAGAGATATGGACACGGCTTTCTTCTACTTCATCGAAATGCAGGTAATTTTGACAAATACAATCATCGATTTTGATATTGAGTGGAATTTAAAAGCGATAACAGAGCAATGTTCGTATTTTCTTGTATTTTTTTCTAGGACCGATTCTCACAAGTAAGGTATTAGCAATGTTCAGTTTAATTTCTAGAAATTTTCTGTTTCAATACTTCATTGTTTAATTCATCGGGTTATCATAAAATTTTGGGATCCACGAGTACAGAGGCATAATGAAAATAGAATTTGTACAGTATAAATGCGGGCATTAAGAAGTGTGTGATCTGAGTGTAGTTGATAAAATTTGGAATGATGTAATAAGAGAATGATGTGGTGTGAAAGAAGGTGCAGGGATCAGGATTTAGTAAGAGATGCTTAGAATGTTTGGTCCTGTAAAAAGAAACAATAACAGTTGATTAACGAAAGAGATTTATAAGGCGTGTGTACATTGTATAGTCCAATCGAAACATGTTAAAAAAGGACTTCCTTCAATAGATGCACGTATAGTGCTAAGACCGTTGTACGTGGAAATCCTTAATCTCTGCCTACCCTTATGGGCAATGGGCGTGACAATATGTATGTTTATATACATTGTATGTTCATATACATAGCGTAAAGTATGTTTTGTTATTATTCTGCCTTGTTACTATTTCTTTCAAGATCTTACAGTATGTCACAAGAGTTTAAGATTAGCTTAAGATTTCTTGCACTACTTTAGATTCTATTGTAATTGAAACCAACTCACTGGACAGTCGGCTCCTTTTTAAAAATAATCATTATTACTGCTGATAAAAATGAATCTTCTACAGTGAAATTAATCGAAAAATATCATGATCCTATCTTAACCAGCTTTGAGGATAGTATCCGTACGTTAAATTGCGCCAGAATAAAAACATGCTATCAATTTAGTGGGATTACATAGATTCTATCCGTTTGTATGCGCCTCCAAGGAATTAAGTGATCCAATTTCACGATTTATGAAATTGGAGGTAGCGAACAACAAGAACCAGTTTTGACAAATCTTAAGGAATCCTGTTCCTCCTGAAGTTTGCGAGACTTCATATATATAATATGTCGGAAGTGTAGGTAAGGTTGGGATAGAGCCTAGATAAGCCGTGATGACCGTGCAATCTTGTACTATGTTTGGTACTCAATAAAATATTGAAATTGTGAACATTTCCCCAATAAATGACTTACAACGACGTAAATGGCCTCAAATCACATTGGTTTTTTAAGGCTACCAGAAAGGTGTTAAAAGACCATTGAACACATAAAAAAGAAATTTTGAATTGAAGTTCTTTTGGTTTTGTAGCAACACATTAGGTTTTAGACACATTTAAAAATCTAAGCTAATCATTTAACATGTTACAGGCTACATCGATTAGTCCCAATTACTCGCGATATTTGTAAGTAACCAAGTTTACTGATGTTTCTCTCCAATCAGATGAAACGCGTGGAATATATTCGCGACAAGCTCACGGAGTTCCGTTCGGTAGTGTTAGAAGTGATCACGTCTGCGTGTCACGCGGCGCTGTACCTTCAGGGCTTCGTGTACGACGACAGGAACGTACCGCCCTTCCAGATCATACGCGGAAAGCCGACCGGCGGGATGTCGTACACGGAGAAGGCAAATAAGCGAAAGTACTGCGAGAGGCTGGCCAAGTTAGTATAATTTAGTATATACTTGCAGGTATGAGGATTTTTAGTACAGTGTCGCTGTTACGGCTGAGTGACACATTTTAAGAATCAGGTATCAAGGAAGTAGTAATGAAGCAATCAGTAGGTATATTAAGACGCTGTAATCCTTTAGTCGCGTGATTATATTAGGGTCGTATTTGTACCACCCGTGGTACTAGAAAGTGCTGTATTTATTATGCACAACATAAATAAGCAAACAAATAATCTCGGTAATTTAACTGTATAATTAACAGTATACAATAGCGGTATAATTGGTCAATTATTGTCATAACTGTATAATAAAAGGGTTGCACCTTAATATATGAACCTAATCCTTGCAATGACAAAAAGGATCAATTAGACGCTATAGACAAAGTGTAAAAATGAGGTACACCACTAATATGTGAAGAAAGCCTTGTTGAGATGACCCTGCAAAGCTTGGAGCAAAGATATCAACAGACTCGTTTAACGGTGCTCTAAAGGATATATTTTTAGCAGTGGCCACAAGAGTTCCATGATTTGAAAACCGCAGCTCCCTTTTCTAACGGACGTCCAGTCGTACAGCAGGCTACCGTCCATTTCAGGTTGACTTTTCGTTAACGGGGATAAAGAGATTTTCTTGGTCATTCTTAACACTGACGGCCAAGGAATGGAATAGCTTGCTTGCGTCTGTTTCTCGAGAATTATAACCCAGGGCCCTTAAAAAATGTAAATAGCTATTTACTAGGTATGCACGCTACACCATAGCCCACATCTATGCTTGCCCACCAGACGAACCTCTGGCCAAATGCTAGATTAGATATATTATATAAAAAATACTTGATTCGTTGAAAACTTGGATTTGTTGACAAATTTTAACTTAAAATTATTCGACTTAATCCAGTTCGAGCGAGAGCCGATGGTAAAGCGCATTGATTAGACCCTTAAGTTCGTTGCTGACTGGGGCGACGACAACAAGTTCAGTTTCAATGCCTCAAAAACACAAGCGTGTCTTTCCACCTCTAAACCGGAGCCTTTCCATTTGACTCCAACTTCCAAGATGTGTCCGTCCCCATCTCTGACCACCTGTTAAGATTGGGAATAACCTGTCGTCCAATCTTAACTTCGGCCGCTTCATAGAGTCTCGTTACTGTTGAGACGTACGAGTGTACTACACACTTTGCCTACCTCTTCGGGGATTATAGGTGTGATGATGTTACTTTTGATAGTTACTTTTTCTTCGAAGTTTCGTGAAGCTAACGGACTACATGACGAACTACATGCTATACCATCTCACAAAGCGTTCCAATAACATGATGGCGGAAATGCTTCGGAAACATGTGGAGTTCACACCTGCACCCGCTCTGTTGGCCGGTAGTGAAGTCGACGAGGTACTTGAGGTGATACCTCGCGAAACTGACACTTGCAAGGTAATTACAATTATATTATATCATCAGGAAACGACCTTTGTAAGATGGACAGAAAGCACCAGGGGGTAAATATCTCTATCACTATAGACTTGACGTGCTTCCATACATTCAACACTCTCTTCGTGTAGGCACGATGATTTCAGAGACTTCGTCAAATTACAATTAAGTTAAGTTCCAGGTGACCTTCTTGATCCTAATGAGAAACTTTGATTTATATCTTTAGTTCGTTCTTCATAACTTCTAAAAATATTTTTTTTCTGAAAACATTAACATGTAATAATTACAACATCTATATTTTATTTTCCCCTTTTTAGTGGGCTTTGTTTCAAGTGGATGCACATATCCTGCCAAGTGGTGAAATCGAGTTGCTGCCCAGCGAAAAAGTTGTCTCTTCTCACTTGGAAAAGATAACAGACTATTGGGAACAGTACGTGCGAATATTCCATAACTTCCTGAACGAAGAAACCCTGGAGATCTTTGTTCAACCGACCATAATGGGTAAGAAAGTGGAATGGTCGGCCGGTCAGTCGCCGAATTTGTATTTCTTGATGAATCAGGACAAGAATATGCTTGATGACATAGCATTTATACCACACGCGATTCAATTTGGGTACGAGACCGTATGGACGTTCCTTCAGCGGATGACTACGTTCATGAATAACTTCAGGGATGCGCACGAGATGGATGTGAATACAATCGTGCAGGAGAGAGACGTAAGTGAGTTTAGACGCCTCTGCGATAAATTCGTGAAGCAAATGGAAGCCATTGAAGAGGTGGTCAGCTACCAGCCCCTCGGTGTACTATTCCTGTGTCTAAGCCCTTTCCAGGAATTGTTCCGCCCGCAACCGAAAAGACTTTTCGATGTCGTCGCCACCGTAACACCAGAGTAAGTTGATATAAATATAGAAATAATATTCTATGCTTTAAGCCTGGAACATTTATGATAGAAAACGACATGTAACATACTTCGAATCTATTAGTTTTGTACGGTAAACAGACAAGCCGTATTTTGCACTTTAGTTTTGTAATCAGAAGGTGCAAAGGTTTTACTCTCCGTCGAATATTCTAGTGATTTCTAATGTTTTATGTTAGAGAGGTAAATCGTATTTCATGGCAGTGTTATGATGAAAATGCTGCAACTTAATTAAATGGACGAGATGAAGATAGAAATGCCATTCTTTGGTAGGAAGTTACCAAGTCTTTGTTTAAGTTTCCTTAAAGCAACCATAATTCTTATGCTTAGAGGAAACGCTATGGACCGATAAAAAAGGTCGGGACTGAGAGAAAAAGTATAATTACTTTCTTAAAGGCTTGCTTCTCCAGAGCATTAACCTTGCCAGGTGAAGATCATAATAGAAGGATGGATGTTGTTAATATTTTCCGTAAGGTTGAGAAAGAGTAGTATTATGATTGCAAAAGTGTCTTATTGGAAATGAACGATGAAACGATTAACAACAATTATAGTTGATACATTTGATACAATCATGTTTGAAAATAGTCAAAGACATACAAAATCTGCCATAACCTTTGACGTCACAAATCCCCTTAAATATTACAGCATTGGCCGCGAGTGTATCGATGAGATACTAGCCGGTATAGAATCCATTAACGAGGACATAGCAAGGGAGCCCGAATCCGCCGCAGAGTTGGTGGCCTACAATACCCTGCTCGAGGTACTCGAATCTAGAGTCGCGCGACTCGAAGAACGACTCGAGTACTTGAGGGAGCTGTACGATCTTATGGGAGAATTCAACGTTGGAATACCACCGGACGATATGACGGAGTATCTAGGTAAGCTCTATGGAATTTGTCTGAAACTTCGTTTAATTCTAATTCTGGTGTTGTAATTTGACACTGAAAATAATGTAAGCTGCAAAACGAGGGACATAGAAGTTTGTACGGTCGTACAATTTGATATTTGTTATATAGTCACTGAAGCCGTAGACATCTGCATGCATGAAATCTCTATTACAATTAAGATACTTGATTCCAAATCCACCCATACTCATAAGGATCTAATTGAAAATAGTCTTGATATGGTACGAACGGACAGTACATACAATTATAGGTGTTACGTTATGTTTCTGAAGTGGATTATATATGTGTTTCTAGCACCTTTAAAACTCATGCATTTCGTATTATTTGCGATATAGAAACCATTTCATGGGGATTAATTGATTGAAGTCTACTAGAACATGAGGCAGTATGTAATTCATGACCTAGTGAAATTCATAGTGCCTCATAAGATCTAGTGTCTGTGACATTTCCTAACAACACGTGATTAGGCAACGTACGTTGCTGCGTATTAGTTCTGTTACCGTGTGACATAACGTTACATCACGCCTGTAATCTTCCACGAGGTATGCAAAAGAATGTAGTACACTCCCACGTTTCACCAGTTACGTTTAAATCCCAATATGGAATAGCTAGTGAGTCTACTGCCATACATCGGGAGCAAGTATATACTCCCAGCCACTTTTTAGGAAAATCTAATAGTACCCGACCCGGGATTTGAACCCAGGATCTATCGATCGGCAGTCGCGCTTGTAACCAACACGACCAACAGTCAGTCTAAGGCAGGCACAGTATTTGCTACATTATCTGTTAAACCATCGCCACGGGAGATTCATGAAGACAGTCACATAGGCGTAGGAATAAAACTGATCCTAACCGTCACTCGCCGAGTAATCCTCATATAATTAGTTTATATCTCTATGTTCATAGCCCGCAGTAATCTATATATTAATACGTGAAGATAAATCTTCGTACCCATTCCTTTTTAAACCTTTGATAACTGATTATAAATCCTAATACCCACCCCTTTTTAAATATATCGCACATACGCAGTTCTGTGAGATTTCTCATGACCAAAGTTATAATATAGGTGATAGATGGCAATAGGCTCACCATCTATTCCTTGGCGGGACGGAACATAACTAGTGAATCATGTGTGTGTATTATTATATTTCTCTATATATATTTTTCTGCCTACCTCTTCGGGGATTATAGGCGTGATGTTACGTTTTTTAACTTAAAATTTAATTAATTGCAGTCGGATTTACATTACTACTTGTCTTCTAGATATTGTTCCAAACTCTTGTGTAACGCATGTCAATACGATATTCATTTTTTGATTCGCGAAATGTTTTACTTAATAGATATTCAGGACACCTTTGTACTTAGACAAATTTTATAAAAACAATAACAAAGACATGCTGAAACTCAGTTGTCAGTACGGTCAGTCTTACACCGATCATAAGTACCTACAATAGTTACTTCTAAGGTTTGTAAGTCACGCACCACTGATATCTGACACGAAATGGAATAGAACATTATAGCTCTAAATAAGATCTGCAGTATTTATTTCATTTCATTTTGATAAAAAGTAATACTGGAATTTAAATGATACTTTCCAAAACCCTATCGGCTTGCATTATATGTTTATAGGAAAGTATCTTCATGTGTAACTAGCGCCAAGGCCACCGTGTTCTTATTGAGACAAGTAACTCCAGTCTTTGTACTTACGAGTAACGATTAATAAAGGAACCATCGGAGCAAGTATAACATCATTCAAACAATCGAAGTAGTTTTCATTCTACATATTTAAATAAATTTAACAATAAAGTGTAAACAACAAAGCCAGCTAAATTTAGAAAGCAATTATTAAATAGTGTTTTGGAGCTTTGTAATTTTAAGTGTTAAAAGTAACGGCGGTAGTCTATTTTGTACAAATCTGCACATTGATCTAGATATTGGATACCATTTATTATTGTGATGTAAACGAAAATACAGCCGGAAATTTACATCCGTGTTTCGGAGCCGTTACGGCGGCAAAAGACTAATTGGTGCAATCCGAATATAACTGGTAATATTTGCCGTAAGTTCCGCACAACGATGTGACGTCACAACCGGGACAGGGAAATCGAAAATACATATCCTGCTTTCCTTCGTCGTCCTTCCTTCTCGTCGTACTTCCTTCCTGCTCGTCTAAACTTCTTCTTTTACCAGATGTTTATAATAATATACTCGTACTTCTGTGGTAAATACAGTTTTAATAAATGATTATTAGAAATACAATTTGAAGCGCGTCAACTGATCTAGAGGTCTTGGGTTCGATATTAGGGTCGCGTACTAGCCGGTTTTTCTGACTTAGAATTTCTAGTAGTAGATCGGGAGTCAGGATTTGTGCCCGGTATACGACAAAGGCTCACCCTTTTTTCCATGATAGGACAGAAAACAAAGGTGATTAGTGGGCGTGTACTACGCTCCTCTGCCTGCCTCTTAGGAAAATAGAGCCGTGAAGGTAAATAAAACTGAAGGTAAATATAACGCAAAAATATTGAAATTGATCAAACAGAGCGAATCGTTGATTGTTTGCCACGTTTTGTTGTAATGCATTCAAAGTTACGGAGGGCGTTTCAAACTTTTGCATTTTTCCATCCGTTGCAGCCTAAACAGCAATATCCTACAAAGCATTTAAATTTTAAATATATCAGGTATTATGCTTTCAAAATAAAAATGGCCCCTAAGAACTGTCATTTTGAAAGTGTCAATATAATGCTTGGAATGAATGCAATGGTTTGTTGAGATTGTTAAAGTATTGTAGCTAAATGGTGTGCAGAAGATTCATTGAATAATCGAAATATTAAGTGGTGCACAAACTTTGCTAAGTTTTTTGTAGATACAATGAGACAATAATCCAATCAGTGATAGTTTAAACATAATGTATGCCTACCTCTTCGAGGATTACAGCCGTGATGTTACGTTATGTTATATGTAAGATATTGGATGAGCTAAAATTTGTTTATGAAATCGTAGAAAACTGACTGCCTCGTTGGTGGTGTTGGTTGCAAATGCGACTGCCAATCGAGAGGACTTGGGTTCAAATAACGGGTGAGGTACTATAGGATTTTTCTAAAAATTAGAATCTTTAGTAGTGGTTGGCAGTCTGGCCTTGTGCCCAGTGTATAGTGATAGACTCACCTATTCCATGATGGATCGTCAACGTAACTGGTGAAACGTGGCAGTGTATTAAACTGCACTGTCTACCTCTTCGGGGATTGCATACGTGATGTTACGTAGAAAAGTGATGTTGTAATTTCATTAATTAAAACATCTTTTTCAATCGGCGGATTGTTGTGAACAAAGATTTATAAATATCCCTTTTTTCTTACTATTCTTAAAATGTAATTTAACTTGAACAAAGGTATTTGAACGTGAGCAAGGTGATAAACAAAACTGTGTTATTTGCTTTATTTGTTTATGTGCAATGGTGCTTTGGCGCCCAAAAGAATTTTGTAAAACTTTTACTGGATGTATATGTACGTATATACGAAGGAAACAAAGCAGTGATTACGCGCATGCAAAATTTTTGTCGCATCAAGAAAAACAACCTCTGAGAATGAATTGTGTGTTGAAGGAATTTTAATTACACAGGCTCCACACACATATGGCCCATGTTTTAGAATATGTCGGGGAATGCATATGAAATGCATCTATCATAAATATGAATAAGACTTTCATTTTTAACTTAACTTATTTAAGAGCTGCCCACATAACGTGGGCGTCATATGGTCAATATTTAGTTGTTTAAAAAATTAAGAAGCCACGGTTTCCTTATATTTGACATTTGTAGATATGCCTATTAATGTGATATGCTATTTCAATAGTTTAATACTGTCGCTCGATGGCACACGTTGGATAAACACCACCTCATAATGTCGCTCTACCGATGTTTGATACCGTGTCTGCGTTCATCCGTTCCCTTAGTATCCTTTTGATCGGGACCACTCATCTTTACCGGACAGAATTTACATTTATGAAAT
>DVPD01000320.1:0-12123 GCA_018237605.1 Apyrrothrix (Melanopyge) sp. n. Burns01
TTACAAACGCTTCGTATCACTAATAACTTTAGAAGATGCTATTCTATATACACAAAAAAAAATTATGAAATGGTTGATTACAAAATGAAATTAGCTATACAAAAAATAGCAATCTGCGTTATGTAACTTCACAAGGATATGGTGAATTAATTCATATTCCAGCCACGTTTAAACGCCCCACACATTAAACAGTTATATTATAATCGTACTGTATTCAATGAATAAGCAAGTTGTGTAGTGATTTAGCAGTGTTGCACGTACCTATCTGCAGTCACCGTCAAATAGTACTAATCTCCTACTTTTAGGCCATCACGGAAGCGTTTTAAAACGTATCGCAATAAGAAAAATCGCCAGTTTCAATATTTCACCACATTGTGCGAGAAACCGGAACAAACAGACGCGATCAGTGCAGCTTTGTGACAGACATAGTGTTTTATTACTGATATAGTCACATCTAGTATACCTACAGATGGACGGGTAACGATACCGTTCGGACTCAAACACAAATTGTTTCAATAACAATTGTTTCCTGATAGAATAAACCGTACGAATCGTATGCGTATATTAATATTTACAATCTATTCTATATAGACAACAGCGGGATTCACTTGCTTTAACAGTCCTTACAAACTATTATAACTATACCCACTTTACTCTCAATTAACAGGCTTTAAACCCTATACTATAACGACATAGCTCTCACCAAATGTAATTTCACGCTTGTAATCCTGGAAGAGATAGGCAGAGGAGTGTAGTACATTCGCACGTTTCACGTTACGTTTATGTCCCAATAGGGAATAGGTGACTCTATTGCCATACACCGGGCAGAAATTTAAGCTCCGAGCCAATACTATAAATTCTAATTTTGAAAAATCCCGTGAAATTTTAACTCTCACCAAATATCTTTAAAATACAAAAAGATTATCGAAATTCCAATCACGTTCACGTATGCTGCAAGTTGATAAATCTGGGTTTGGCGCTACGGGCGCCACAACTTCGCTACAACTTGCATAACATTGCAAGTAAACACTTTTACCGAGGAACGGCTACGCGGTACATTTCTAGCAAACATGGAATAAAATAAAGGTCTTTGTAGTTGTCTGAATATATATAGATATGTCTACAACGGAGCTAATAGTATATATCTAAACCAAATATATGTATACATTGTTTGTGTTCAAATACGTAACAGAACGTTGAAGTGCTCATAACCTTCAGATGCCAGCGGATCGTAAAGGGTCTGTTGAAATAAATAACATGAGATTTAATAAGCTTCGATGAGCAAACATTTTAAAAATACTATCCCGCTTTCGAGTAGCTAGTGGAAATAGGGTTCAGGTCTCCATCATCTGTGAGGAAAAAAACAACGTGGAACGTAGACCTAATTACATTTTTCAACATAAACTGAAAATATAAAGCAATAATAATTGCATGACGCATATTTAATCAGTATGCTCTGCCTACCCCATAAAGGACCGGGCCTAATAATATAGTTATGGTTATAGTATCAGTACTACTAATAATAATGAATCATACTGTTATTACCATATACGTCATATATTGGCACAATTCACTAGAATTTTCGTTCAGTTTCGCAGTGTAGGCCAACGTTTGTAAAAAATGGTTTATTAGTGTGTATGCCTATTCATATATGTACACCTATAAAAGTATTTTAAAATTTTAATTGAGTCTCTATTTTAAAGTTTTCTAGAGACATAAAAGTCTACGTTTATCTCCCTCCAACATATTGGAAGAAAACGTAGCTATAGTTCAAAACTGTTGAACTGCAATAAAGATAGATAGTCTGGGAATTTAACGTAAGTTTTACTTGCAGCCCGAAATTAGAATTTGTCACCGTCGTCTGCGTCCCAAAAGTTAAGACATGAAAGCCTTCCAATTGCCATCGTTTCTAAAGCCTATTCTATCGACTGCGCGGTCCCGAACAGTATTTTCTAAGTATTTTTCTGCGTAATGGAAAAGTTCCGATCTAAAAACACTTCTGTGTTGGGTAACACTTTGTAAAGGAAAATAAACTTTGTATCTATAAAATTTGTTGAGTTTTGTACTATTGCAAATGCGAGTGTATATTTTGTAAAAAGATACCAACTAAAGTAAACTGAAACCTTATATAAAGTTGGAGACGCAAATATTTACTGCAACTTACAATGCTTTGTAAGCGTGTCTTCTACGTTTTTAAGTTATAAGCCACTGAGGTTAATAAACATGAGAAGAAATTCATTTCTCTTTGATATTTTTGTGTCATACAAAAAATGTTTAAGATGGAGATTTATCTCGTCGATCCTAAGTCATCAAATTATTGTTAAAAAGCAAATAATAAAAGCCAAAAGAGTCGTGGTAAAATAATAATAAGATGGAATAATTATAAATTATGCACTTTATGGACTTAATCGCCAATAAACAGAGAAATGTACGATAATGGTTTGTTTCTTTGAACGACTGAGCGAATAAGAGTGATCAAAAAGAAGTTGCAACCATGACCATAGTTAATACAACACGAGAGGTTTATATGCATTTCCACTTTGTATCAGAGGTTCTTGATCGGTAAAAACGTTCGGTATAAACTACGAACATAAATTATATGGTTCCATACAGTGTAGAGGTTTTACGGCGATATTTTTGAGATTCGTGATATGGGTCCTATCATTTTTCTTTTAGACGGCATTACTCAACATGCATTTAGATGGAGGGTGGGTAATTTTTCATATTTTACTACCTCCTCTGTAATATATGTTGTATCCAATTTTATATTTATATGCAGATATAAAACTTTTACACATAACCTCGTGGGCTGAAATGAAAAACCTTTTGTCGATATTAGATGATGAATAAAATAAAAGTTTCATTAAGCTATTTCAAAATGGAATACAATTTAAATGAAATGATTAACTATTAACAGTATGCCATAAATTATTTTCGAATACTATAAATTTAGTAAATAAATACGCGAGGCATCTTTGAAAGCCCATTAATTATATCAAACAGAATATAACAATGATACCGTATTAACAGTTAAAGGTGATTATATCGGTCGTTAATCAAGTAGTAGCAAGCGCGACTGCCGATCAAAAGTCCCCGGCACGGTCAAGTATTGGCACGGATTCTGGATTTGTGTCCGGTGTACGGCGATAGGTACACCGTGTCAGGTATATGGCAATAGGAGTGAACCACACTCTTCTGGCGACCCTTGAAGGGTAATATAGGCGTGATGTTATTTATGTTATTATTCTAGGAATAAATGTAACGACTTAGATATTACTACACGGTTTAAAACGATACACCGATAATAGAAAAAAAAATACAACGCTATAACGTATAGGTCGTTTGAGTCGTAACACCAGTACTCTGATTTCTATTATGAAGCAATAGTTACAATGACAGTTTGTGTTCCGTTCTGAATGGTGCGGTTCACAAGTATACCAGAGATAACAATATCAGTTCTAAGGAGTTTCCACGCGTCGGTGACTGGCCTCGAGTAGAACATATACCAGCTATTGTTAACTGCTCTCGTACTAACATACTCTAACCGTGCTAGTGACATTAATAATTCCTGTTCCTGCAGTCTTATCACCAATTTGACACTAGTAATCCTCCTAAAAACGCATACCAACTATACCTAATACTAACAATCCTATTCGAGGTCAGTTACAAATGTCTGAATGTGTACATATCTTTCAGGTATGTACACATTCATGGGAACTTTGTTTGTTGTATATCTATGAATAAATGTAATGCGCCTTTATGAAATAAATTGCTTATACAATTGGCAGTCTAATGTTTAAAACTCAGCTCCGACATTGTCGCTCTAATTTAAAAAACGTTCTTGAGTAACATTTCAAAACTGTAACTTATTTTTTTGAGAAGCAATGGGTTTGCAAACCGTCCCAAATTTATTTATTTGGGTACAGAACTTTCTAAGATATATTATAATAACTTTTCAGACGCAGATCTTATGACCATTTGTTACTTCTGTAATGTTAAACATAAAAGAACTTCATTCACATTTAAGTTTCCGAAGTATTAACTGGAACCTTGCGGCCCCGCAGAGATTGATTTCCAGCTATTACTCTACATGAGCACGTACTCCAATAGTAAATGGATGACGCGAGAGTGCATTCGATTTTGTACTCCGCTGAAAAGGAGAAACAATATGAAATCTATCGCAGCAAGAACATTTTGATCCGTTTTCAAACTTCCTCTACGCGTTGACTGAAGTCTTTAAAAATGAAATTGTGACATATGAAAAATATGGAAAGCTCGATTTTCTGTGTCCGGGTTTCGACAACTGAAACAAGCCCAAAATATTTGTCTGGTGTACAGCGGCCACGCTCAGAAGCGATGCCATATTTATAAGTTGCTTTATAATATCAGATACATAATTATGTAGGTACACGTATGGATTGTGAAAACCATTGATAATTAAGTAAAATGCGTTTCAGTTCACTATGTTTTGTATTTCGATTGGCCTGTTGTTTCAGTGGTAAGCGCCGGAGGTTATGGTAAACGATATAATAAATAAAAATGATACAAACGAGTGTCTGTTCTGCATTTGGGATTGAAATTTTAAAATGTTTAGTTAGTACGGTCATTGTCTAGTTAACGTTGAGTTGTCCTAAAATATTATTCTCGCTAAGTTGAAGTTTGTGCTGAATAAATCACCACTTTCTGAACACTTTAAGTACTTAATGAGCCACACGTTTACCGACACGACGAGTACATGCAAATTCCGTGCGTTTATATTATTTGTGGAAATATCTGTTTCTCTTTATTCCAAGGTGGCATTTCATTATGCATAATTAAACTGGCACACACTATGAGAAGCCATCTAATTGTACGTCTCGCGGCGTGCCCTGTTACGTAATGCTACCAACACGGACGACCGCTTCATATTACCTCGATACAAAGTATACCTCGAAATAAAGTGAGATGTTCAATGATAGTAGTGTTAAGAAGATATTTTTTTTTCTTTTTTATAAAGTTTAGTAGTTTGAAATTCAGTCTCTTATGACATATATAAGTTCAAAACATTGTGTTTTTTTCTTTGGTTGTAAAAAAAATATGTGCGTTTCATGATTGAATGTCACTTACTGTAGCGCTGAAGGAAAACAAAAGTCTGATAATGACAATGGTTACTTTTTCATTATATTTGTAATATCTGATATACTACAATATAATAATACAAATTGTACATTACCGTTATAAGAATTTAAACGTATCTCTCTGCTACGCTTTTATAGCTGTAAACTGGATGTGGAGATAAATCGGAATCAGGGTGAAAAAGTATTTCAATTAATATATTTGTTTGAACAAAAATGTGTATTCACGATTATTTAAATGGTACTAAATTATAAAAGTAATTTGAAACCTATTGTTTAGTCAATTATATACGCTCAATGAAGCGAGCGGTTACTGTTAGTATTGTACAAAAATGACTGACATATTTATAAATTTTGTATTATTTCCTCTATGTTCTCACAAATCAAAGAAATTATCAATGGAGGATGTGTTGTATGGATGCAAACTGGCAATTCGGCTTATTGACTCACCGAGCAATTGGATCAGGATATGAATTTGTCAAATATGTAAGATATGGTTTGATACACCGGTTTATTGATTATTTACCGGCTTATTTGATTTGACGAACTTACTATTAATATATATCAGGTTTTTCGCTACCTTGCGAAATTATTGGCTCTTCAAGATTCGCTGTTTGTGCGATTATCGCAGTGTTCTCGTTTTTCGAGTTGAAAGTTAAACCAGGCTGAGACGATCTCACCTTACTCCATAAACTCATTTGAGCGCGTTGTGTAATGAACCAAATGATCTGTCGTGTTGAAAAGTTTTCAGTGTTTTTAAATGAATGGAATTGGTTATTTCTTTTTTTATAAACGTATCAGTATGTATCAGACGTAACATCAGTATGTTATGTTTACAAAAATTATAAAAAAGCTTTTATTTTTTCTTAGTAATTGCAATGGCGCGTCTAATTCAAAAAGTTTCAAAATTATTTTTTCATAGTATTTATTATGGCTTGGATGTAGTGTTTTACAGGCTTTTAAAATATATATCAATAATATTGCCCACAATAAACTCGTGCACACGAAGGTATGCACCATTACAGCCGATATTTTTGAATTAATGTGAAATATCTTTATCTTGACTTTACTGCCTCGTTGGTTGAGTGGTTGGAAGCGCTATTGCCGTTCCAGTGATACTGGTTTCAAATCCCAGGTCGGGTATTATTGTTTTTTTCCTAGTCTAAATTTCCTATTAGAAATTTCTAGCAATGGCTCGGATTGTGGTTTTGTGCCCGATGTATGGCAATAGGCTCACATCCTATTCCATAGTAGGAAGTAAACGCATCTGGTAAAACGTAGCAGTATACTCCAGTCCGCTTCCTACCTCTTAGGCGATTACAAGCTTACTATAAAGTTTAACCTCTGTCTGAATATAATCCCATTAATACATGCATTTCGTAAGATAACCAATGCCACATGTCTGGCGACTGCGACGTTCATTAGCAAATGCAATTTCCAAATGGCGTCACTGCAGTGAAACGTGGGACGTAATCCATTAAGCCTCGCTATAAATAGATCACACAATAAATCAACTATGTAAATACAAATAACAACATGTGTAGGCTTAACTATGTGCGCTGAACAACCAAATTGTGCAATTGATACGTTAAAACCTTTTGCGGCTTTCAAACGACAGTCAGTCTGTTTTCTACGGAACATAAACGTGCCATGTAAATATAAAAATCCCTAAACACTCGTCAAATAATTAAGTTCTTGTTATTTTTGATAATTCATAGAAACATTATAACTGGGTGTTTATGAATAGGCATGTAAGAGGTTAGTGAAAACTAACGTCTTGAAGTTTTCATGGACTTTGTTGTGTAGAATGAAGTAAAAGTTATCGTAACATCACTCCCGTAATCCCCGAAGAGGAAGGCAGAGGAGTACACTCCCACGTTTCACCAGTTACGTTTACGTCCCATTATGTAATAGGTGGTGAGTCTATTGTCATACACCAGGCACTAATCCAGACTCCGAGCCACTACAATAAATTATAATTTTAGAAAAATGTAATAGTTCTCGACCCGGGATTCCAATCCAGGACCTCCCGATTGGCAGTCGCGTATGCAACCAACACGACCAACGAGGCAATCAAGATAAAGTAAGATACGATAAGTAAAAGTTATCATCTTTGGTATTTCATAACTATCTCCATAGCCCCAAACCGCATGTCCAGTGTGGATATTATAGGCAAAAACCTCTCAGAGGAGGCCTATGTCCAGCAGTGAACTTAAACAACCTGATGATGATGATGAACCATTTTCTGTCCTCTCAGAGTGAGAATAAATCCAATCTAAAATAATGAAAAACAATATTTTACTTCAGGAAATGGCCACTGAGTATCTGCATAAATCTCCTGCCAGTTGTCTACAAATTATGTGTGAAGTGGGATTCGTTGGAACCAAATGACTGTTATTGCTTTCAGTTGAAACAAATGCCGCTGATAATAAAGAGCTCCTTTTCCAAAAAATATTGTGACGGTTGATTGAGTAAACGTTTCATATAATATGACTGCCTCGTTGATCGCGTTGCTTGCAAGCTAGATTGCCGATAGAGAGATCCTGGGTTCAAATCCCGGGTACTATTGGATTTTTTAACTTAGATTTTCTTGCAGAACTTTCTGGTAGTGGCTCGGAGTCTGGAATTCTGCCCCGTGTATTGCAATAAACTCATCACCTTTTCCATAATGAAAACGTATTCATCACCAAACGTATTCCATGAACGTAAACATAACTAGTGAATCGTGGGAGTGTACTATACCCCTCTGCCTTATGGGGATGTTATGTTTTTCTTCATTTTGTTATATTTTACATATAAACAACGCTGAACAAAATCCAAAAATTATCCATATAGTATAAGTAGATCTAATCTGGTAACTTTTCTTGGGAAACTGAATTGAAACTGACAAGAAAAGTTCTTATCTGTCTTCGAAGCGGGTACATAAAACAAACATCCATCGAGAAGGGCTACTTGAACGAGAAAAAAGATTGCTTTTAAAGCCGCACAGAAGATACAGTCTACAGGGCCATTTACATAATAATGATTATTGAATTATGCATGGGTCGGCTTGTGACTTACGAGGGGCGAATATTGGAGCCGCTGCACCTTCCAGTCCCCAGCCTCGCTTGTCACCAATAAGTCAACGGTGTTGTATACAATATTTATACTAGCAGTATTATCAGATGAAATCTAATAGAAATTAACTTTGACTAATACGTAATTATGAAAAAATTACGTGACAAACATAACGTAGGGATAGTGTATGAAACATCTAAAATGTTTTTAACTGATTTACTAATTAACGCTTTTCTATTTACCTAACATATTGTTTGTGCTTTGAATATGTACTTATTGAGCCAGTGCTATCTAGTTTCGTCCGGGCAAGGTACATTCGATTTATTCAAAATCCGTAGCAAAAGCCAGTATTTCATTATCTCCAGCACTTAAACATAATAGGGGCTTAAAGATGATAGATAATAATTAGCTTACTTTGGTCGATTCGCTTGCAAAGCGTTTACTTAGATGCTTAAAGCATTGTGATCGATGCGTAGGTTCTATCGTCTAACAGTTTTAACGATCTATCAAATTGTCTTAGAATGGATGTCGAATACAGTGTGCGCGTTTTATACGCTTTCATACTACTTACTCACAAACACGTCCCCGTAAAGTAAATTCTGCTAAACAATGGCTCACAAATAAATCACTCATCAAATTTTATCGTAGAGTTATTTGAATAAATAATAGCAGCACTCGGTTCAACTAAAAGACAACCATGCATATATGGATGCCAAATGTTTTTTCCCTATTGTTGGCACCAACGAACAATAGTTAAAAAAATACGTCCGCTAATCTGACTTTAAAAAGTTGCCAAACTTTTTATTTTATTTCGCAGCCAAAATAAGCGACATGACACGTGCAAATAAAAACGAGTACAATCAGAAGCCGATTGTACGAAATTGTTGTTTTTGAGTTAATATGAAAACTATCCTATGTTCCTAAATGAATTTCTACTGAAACTAAGTAGAATATCATCATTCTTTTAGGTAATGAAACGTTCGCAAGTTCTTATAAACCTTTACTATCTTAAATAACATATTAATATAGCGCTGTATTTATATGGTTATAAAATATATAGTATTTTTATTTAATATAAACAATTGCTACCAGGTATAGTTCGCTTTGTTATCCTACCTAATACGTGATCAGTTTTTCTACCGCTGCAAATTTTCTATATGGAAGACTGACAATAAATTACGTGTCTATTGAAATACTAAGGCGCTCAATCTTGGAGACTAAAAATACTGAGTAAATATTGATAACAAAGTTCCAACATAACTGGACTGGTAGACGATTCCATTTATTGGAGGTTTAAAATTAAAACGACGCCGTATACAATTTCGTACAACCGAATTGTGCTGTAAAAAGGCATATATACGCTGTTACCCAAAACGATGTCCGAAAAAAGTTCGGGATACGTTTTCCGGTTCTTTTTAATTTAGTTTCAAACCAAATCTAGGCCAGGATTTAAATACGTCCGATTTTGCGAAGCTACGAGTAAGAGGATTGATAAGGCGCTGTCGGCTGGAATATTTTCATTATGTATATAACAGATTATGTACATTTGTACACATAAGTGACCAGAATGTTCCAGGAGTTTACTATGATGGTAATAACATTACGCCTATCTGTGCTGCAGCTAATAGATATTTGATAGAATTTGATAGCGATGGTCTACGTTTATCCATCACTTAATTCCCATAATACAGGAATATATAATATAATCATATCTTGGGACATCTCCACACACGGCTAACCGATCCCAAACTAAGCATCAAGAGAGTTTGTTTTATGGTAACCAGACGGCTGATAAACTACATATATATACAGAACTATATACTTATATAGTTAATTTGTTCATACCCAGACACAGAACAAATATTTGTGCTCATCATACAAATATTTATTCTGGGTGGGAATCGAACCCACTAGCCCCGGCGAAGCAGTCAGGTTCGCTAATCGCTGCGTCAACGGGCCAATATTCAAGGTAGTGTCTAAAAACAATCCGATGTAACAAGTTTTCACATACCCTCCGTTCAAGTAACTTGTCTTGTATGTCGGAAGTTTTCGTCTTAATTAAGACTAACTTCGAAAATGTTTACGGTAACATCCAAGAAAGTTTAGTTCATGTAATCAATGTGTGTTACATCATTAGTAAATATTTCGTGCACTTATGTGAATAAAATTCTATATTTTCCAAAATTTTTTTTATTCACCTGTAATTATTTAGACATTTTCACGGAATTCACATAAAATGAAAATACTGATTCTACGTAAAACGGATTCTTTTTGTTTGTCCTGTGTACATATGTAGGTATGCAAAATTATAAAGTGGAAATCAGTGCATAATGAAGGAAGCGCTCGGACCCCTGACGCGATTGTTGATTGCGTGCGATCTATGGTATAAAGTGAAGTACCGGCAGGCGCTGTGGATGAATAGTAGTTCGTAGCAAATTTCTACGAACGTTGTCTCGGAAAACTGGATTGAAACCGACAACAAAAGTTCGTATCTCTCTGTGAAGCGGGTACGTTAAACAAACATAGAAGGGCTACTTGAAAGAGAAAATAGATTCTCCTTAAACCTCCTGGCGGACATTAAAGGTGGTTTAAAAATCCGCCAAAATTGTTAGGCATCGACTCGCATGTACCGAGAAGGCTCCAAGGTTCCTGCAATTGTACGACCGGGGCATAAAACGTATGAAGGTAGTTAAGAAAAGCATTATTTAAAGTTATAAGGAAATGTGTTCCAATGTTTTAACATTTATTTAATTTTTTTTCAATAAGTAGCAAAGCTGGTGGAACTTGGAATGTAATATGCAACGTAAATAAATTAAAGTTGTTTTTTTACATCATTTATATGGACATTGTTAATTTTAATGTTTACGTTTTGAAAAAAAACACCCAGAAAGGACGAATGACAATTATGAAGGAATTAATATCAATGAATGCATATGGGATTCCCTAAAACTAAGTATTTAAGTATTAAATTGTAGCAAAATATCGCAGTAGAGATGAATAATAATTTCAGTAGTAAAAATGAGAAGAAAGCTATGAAATACATTTGTTTGCAGGCCTTTTCGTGTTATATTTTCAGTCGGCGAAAGAAAGTTCATACAATTAAAAATGTGTTTCTTAAATTAAAAATGAACTTCTTTTACATTACTTGCTAAACCGTGTTTGTATTATTTAGTAACTGATGTGTGTATATTAATTTGATTTTACCTGCATAATGGCTTCATACAAAACGGTTATAATGTATGAAATATATGAAAGTAAGTATTTGGTCACCTTAAATACTCAATTGTATGAGTTATTGAATGTACCTTCCGAAATATTCAAGAATTATGTTTTATAAAAAAGCAGTTATGAATCTTCACGTATTAATATTATACAAACGTACGTAACATCACGCCTGTAATCCCCGAAAAGGTAGGCAGAAGAGTTAGTACACTCGTACTATTAAAGTAAAGCACACAGTATTTTTCGTTAATTGCAATTATAACCATCATCAATGCCAAAGTTTTTACGAGTATAGTCCCACCGTAGGACACGGGTCTCCTCTCGGATGGACAAGGGTAATAAACAAACAAATGTTACAATATGTAGATACTTAATCGGCTAAAAATGGACTCGGTTCAAATACAATTCCTTTAAATCAAAAATCCAATATCTACGCCTTTGGGTCATTATGACGAAGCCTCATGCAAAATATTCTTTTAACGTTTAATCATTCTCCCTCTTTATTATTTCTTTTCGCCATAATCGTATCTAGGTTTGCGAATTTGAACTCTTTGTCAGTCTGCAATTCACGAGAATCGTTTCTGCATGCAATTCCAACTTTAATTTAAACGAGGCGAAGCCTTAGGCGTTTGCAGCCAGATTAAAAACGTAAAGATGTTTTTATCAAGCGTTTGAATATTATGGCTCCTGATTGTTGGAGTGTTAGTAACATCATAATATCACGCCAGTA
>DVPD01000321.1:0-12120 GCA_018237605.1 Apyrrothrix (Melanopyge) sp. n. Burns01
TGTGCAACGTTTATAGATTTAAAGAGACTTCGGTACCCCAAAGTCGCGGTGTAAGTACTCACAGAGGACGCTCAGCTGTACTGTGCTGCGCATTGGCGTATCACGTTGCAAAGCTTCGTGGCGCGCTTCGCAAGTAAAATCGGCGTAGTCGTCTTCGGCCGCCGCTTTGAAATGAACTCTGTAACAAGGAAGGAAGGATTATATTCGCTTGTTGTATACATCTACAGAATTTTGCAAGGATTTTTTTATATATCACCAACTAATTAGATGAAATAATTCATGTTACGACGCTAGATACAGTTTACAGTTAATTCTCGTATTTCTAGGTTGTGCTATTATCTGGGGCAGACACACGCTTTTACTTCTGCCAGTGTTCATCTAAAAGGTATTTTTGTATCCAGAACAAATATTCAAAATAATCCGATTAAAACTTAGGTACATGGAAAATCTGAACGAATGCCTAATAGAAATCCACGTTTTTCACGTTTAGCAAACAAATAATTCTTAAGCGACGGTAAATAAAACTATTTAAATCTCTTTATCGTCGATATATAAACGTAACATCACGCCTGTAATCTCCGAAAAGGTAGGCAGAGGAGTGTAGTGCATTTTCGCGTTTCGCCAGTTACGTTTACGTCCCAATATGGAATACGTGGTGAGCCTAATGCCATTACGGGCACAAATCCAGACCCCGAGTAATTACTAGAAAATTTAACTATAAATTCTGGTTAGAAAGATCCAATAGCACCTGACCCGGGATTTGAAACCAGGACTTCTGGATAGGCAGTCGCGCTTGCAACCACTTGATCAACAAGGCAGGCAGTCAATGTAAATAAAAGTTTTTGTATGTACCAGTGTGTAAGAGTATCAGGTTGTATCAAATGTACTTGTGTATCGGAGTTTGAATCGGAGATCCCCGGAATGTAAGGATTATGTCCAAACTCTATTAACCTGAAACGTGAAGCTTTTGATGCGTACACTTATTAAAGAGCAAAATAACATCAAAGCATCCCATCCGTGTCCCGGACAGAAGGAAAGTATTTACAAAAAGAATCTCAGCACTCTCTGTGTTAAAGTCATTAATTGCCATGAATAGGTATTTATCTATCTAAATAGTGAGGCGCTTAAACATAAATAGCAAAATGTACCCATGATCCGAGGCTTATAGTTTTCCCAGTTTTAATTCCCGAGCTCAACGTTAGAATAGGAAGTTGGGTAACAAAATAAATTTCACATTATTGTAGATTTAGCGAGATTAACTTGAGCAGACGTCGGGTGACAGCGGGAATTATGGGATGCGCTCAGTTCGGAATTAAGCTACGAAAATTCCCATATATTCCTACGTGCATGTACGGGAATGTTATGTTAAATTAAAAAGGGTTGAGTGGAAATTAAGCTTTATCCGAAGCTATTTTTTGTGTTTTGTGTTTTTCTCGATGTTGTTTTTACTGTGTTTAAATCGCCGCGATATCGTCCAACGAGTTGCTAACATCAAATATCAAAGATCCGACATGTACAAACGGTTCAAGTCAGCGTTGTACAGTCCAATATAATGCCGTGACTTCAGGAATTATTCCGGCTAAAATCAATACAAAACGCAAACAGAAGGTCAGAGCGGAGCGTTTTAATTGCGTTACGCGTCGCCACCGTCTGAAATTCCCAAATAACTTTATTAACGTCTCTTTCAACTCAAAGGGCGTGCATCCGTTAATAACGGCGGAATTGAAATACGAGCCCTAAGGGGAAAGTGTGAGGGAAATTAAATATATTACGTGATGTTTGATGTGTCATGGTTTTGATCTAAAGTGAGCCGGCGATGTTATAGCTTAGTGAATGCGTTATGGCGAATTATTATCACGTGATGTAGTTATAATTAGACATTAATGATAAATTTGTATACACACTTTTGATGCACTGAGCATATTTTTTTATTTGGCATAAAGATTACTTATATGTTCAGCAAGGATACGTTCTATATCCTTGTGTCCATAATAATTATACGGAGAGAGTGGGTGTGAGGGAGGGTAATCATAACTATTGTTTTAAATTTAATGCTCTTCCACTTTGACTTTTTGGCAAATGAATAATAGATGTTTGGATAGTAGATTGAGCGATAAGGACGACGGGACAAAATAAACTGTCACCCAACTAAATAAATAAATCTTCTTGCTCGTCTATTTGTTGGTAGCGTCAATTTGGAACTTTTGCACAAGTTTTATCCCCTGTCATACGTTTTGTGTGTGGAGTTAAATTGAATGGAAACGGCAGGGACGAGGGCTGTGTGCAAGGCACGATAGACGAGTGCTTATAGTATTTCTGAAATATGTTATTTTGGAGAAAGAGATTGTTTTTAAATTAATTTAAATTTAAATTAATTTTAAAATAACTTAATTTTGTGATCGTAACGCCGTTTCACAAACTTGGTCATATCGTAGTATTAAACAGTTTAAATAATCAATAACATAACTACATATTTATTATATAATGAATCATACATAATTAACCAACAAAATCAATATTAAAGTGTAATCATAGAATAATAATGCAAATATTCACACGTTTTCTCTTTAAAAATGTTAGTCTTGTTCAATGACTCAACTTACATACGACCACTTGATTCCAGAGTCGGCAGAAACTATGTCGTGGTAACCGGAAAGTTTATAAACATTCTTGTGTTCTTCTAAATCCATAACTAATTACATATAAAGGAAACTTCAGGCTCAAATACGGAATAACATGTTTTCATTATATACATAGAAGTCCTGAGTGATAATCGAATGATAATCGAACCAATAGTCTCCGGCTTAACAGTTGTGCTTACTAGCCACTGTACTATTGGCCGCTGACTCATAAAAGTTCTGTTGGATAGTTAATATTTAAAAGGAATTCAAAATAAAATATGGAGAAAACTCAATATAATGAATAATTATTGAAGACATGCTGTGACTTATCATTTTTCATCGCCGAAATTCTAATATATTGGAAATGTGTAGGCCAACCAAAGCTTACGTTATTAAGAGCCTGTCACGTGTCACATCCAGCCCCACAGCTATTTCCGCGTCTCACCGGCGGCGTCAAGTTAGCGTTTTGCAAAAAGTAATTTATGTTTTGTCTGTCTGTTTGTTGCCCAACTCCTCACAACGTTAGGTAAAATGACGTAAAGGAAATACATGTGAGAGCACAATTTGGAAGTTTTCCCATATTTAAAATTAAACTTCTGTTCTGTTGTACGTCACCGACAAACGCGAGTTGGATGTGTGCTGCGCGCCATTTTCAAGATGGCAATTTGTGATTTGGAAAACTTTTACATTTAATTTCCGGTGTCCATTGTATATGTGTACGTCACGTTGCTTTGCTAATATTATGACTGTTAACAATCTTATGTACGTTTTGATTATGATACATTTAACATATTAAGGTTCACCAACGTTTGGCGAATACTATTACCCATGCATTTAGTTATTCGGTTTGGAATTTAAGAATTTCAATTCTTGTGCTTTATCATCACCATATACATATGTACTTTCACTTTCAGATTGGTTCATAGCTGGAATCATGCTTGTCTTCGGTTGACTATCCAGTTTCTGCCTCTAAGCTATTGAAGGTGGATATTCCACATTGCCGAAACACTGACACCTGATTTGCCAAGCCGTAGTATCTGCTCTAGAACCTATTTACACCAACGGCCATCCATTTTGAAGCATATAAAGACAGTGAATTTGTATGTGTGTGAGTTTAAGTTTGAGTTTATTTCGAGAGGTCCTGGGTTCAAACCCCGGGTCGAGTATTATTGGATTTTACTACAATTATAATTTCTAGTATTAGCTCAGAGACTGGACATGTGCCCGGTGTATGGCAGTACGCTCACAACCTACTTCATATTGGGACGTAAACGTAACTAGTGAAAGTGGGAGTGTACTACACTCCTCTGCCTTCCTATTCAGGGATTACAGGCGTGGTATTACTTTTTAAAGCGAAAATATGGTATACCGCTGGATTAGTAATAGACAAATTATTAATATCCAAAATATCAATAAATAATTCTCTGCTGTAGTATAAAATAATGAACAATTCCAATAAGTCTGCAGAAACAAAACAGATTCCCTGTCGCGTCCCGTTTCGTTCTGTCGCGACCTGTTCCGACATGTGCCATTATTCGAACTTTTGACATCAATACGACCACTTGTTTAATGTCATACACATTTCAGGCTAAAATTCCGAGCACGTTCGGTTTCGCACGATGCGGTGCGTTGCTTTATCTCATGTTGTTTGAGAGGCGGAAAAAAATTATTATATCCTCACCAACTGATCATAGACGTAACATGGTTTATTGCTTTCGTCAATGGTATATCAACATCATCATCAAACTTTTCTTGTTTCACTATTGAATACGCCGCACTCACTGAATAAAGTTTTGTTCGCTTTGTAGTCTCCTTCATACTTCAACTCATAGAAAATACGGGGATGTACCTATATAATACTTCATCGTGAAATTTTTCAACGCTATTGTGAGTGACATTCGATCTTAAAACTCGTACGTCATGATATCATTATAAATATAATTTATTTCATATGTGTGATATTTTTGTATTGAGATCTACTATTAATCTCTTGTTAATCAATCTCTATGTTATGACATACGAGTAGAGACATGGACACTCACGGTGCGACTGGTCTACCAAATTAAGGTCGCTCAGGGAGCTATGGAGAGGGCTATGCTCGGTGTCTCTTTGCAGGATCGAATCCGAAATGAGTTATCGACATAGCCCAAAAGATCAGCAAGCTGAAGTGGCAGTGAGCTGGTCACATCTGTCGCAGAACCGATAACCGTTGCAGTAGACGTGTTCTGGAGCGGAGACCACACCTTGGTAAACGTAGAGTAGGAGGCCCTCTAGATAGGTGGAGTAACGTTATAGGGGCTGGCAGTGATTACACATGAAGAGCTGAAGATCGAACTCAGCGGCGTGCCATCGGAGAGGTCTGTGTCCAGCAGTGGATGGGCTGATGATGGTGATGATGATGATGATTAATCTCATTATTGTTATATTTGTTATCATCAGTCCAGTAATGCTCTGGTGCTTATGGTATCGTTACTAAAACGCTCATGATACGGTGGCATATGATCATGGTATCTATATATAGGAAATTCAGTAACAACATGTGGTGAGCCTATAAGCTACCTGAAATAAGATGTCAAGAGACAGTTTTGGAAATGTTAAACCTTCTGAGAATTGATGAACGAAGTTGCAATTTAAGGTCAAATAATCAGCCCGTTCTGTGCTTCTAAAGGATGAGAAATGTAAAACGGCTTTGGAGAAGCATAATGGAATAGTTAAGTGTTCTAAAGTCGCATTCTTCAAACCCGTGTGGGTCCAAATCTATTTCTGAACTTAATTTAACCACAAACGTAACAGCCAAGTTCTGTATACCACAAATACAGAAATTTGCACCACTAAATAGAGAAAAACGAACGATCGACTATACACCATCAGATGCAGTTATGAATGGAAAATTAACCGGAAACGAACGAATACCCATACTTGACGTGTTCTGTCAAAAACATGACGCGGGTAAAGAAATGAATCTCGGATTGTAGTGGAAGTCCGTCTACACACGTGCGTTTGACGAATCTTCGAGGACCTTGGTTTTTATATACGCATATATCTCTGATTGACCTAAAATATGTAATATCGTAACATCACGCCTGATATCCCCGTAGTACACTCCCACGTTTCACCAGTTACGTTTACGTCCCAATATGAAATAGGTGGTGAGTCTATTGCCATGCAACGGGCACAAATCTAGACTTCAAGCCACTATTAGCAAATCTAATTTTAGAAAAATTCTATAGTACTCGACCCAGGATTTGAACCCGAGACCTCTCGATCAGCAGTCGCGCTTGCAACCAACACGACCAACGAGACAGGCAACCTAAAATATGACTAACATTATATTCAAGATTACACAATAGTACTGATAATGATAAGATATGTAGAAAGATACGTGTTTTAACACATTTAGATACTACTTTTTCTTTAACAACAATCAAAATTGTTGTTGAGAAGTAAAATAGTTACCTATGTACAGAACCTTCCCTTTAATCTTCTTTCTTCGTACTAATCCGAAGAGACGCGTGTTTGTTCGTTCTCTTATTATATAACAACATTTATATCGTTTGGATAGAAGAAATACGGTGAAATGATCGTAAATGTGACTGTCTCCAGAATTACCTTTCCAATACCGTTATTGTCATATTTGACTTAGCACAAATAGTGAACCATACTTTGATACCGCTTTTGATTGAACTGATTTAGGATCCATACAAAATACTTTCTCTTCTGTAATATAATAATGTCTTAGGTCAACTTCACGCACGCCTATCTGCTCCCAAGCTAAACACATCCTCCGGTAGAATGATAAGGCAGCTGATATGGTACCTACGTTAAATATATTAATACGTATTGCATTTACAACTAGCCTTAAAACAATTGGAACGCAAATTCACGACACCTAGCTCAGTGATGAGGTTTACTGACAACAGAGACAATTGTTCATTGTCATGTCAATGTCGTCATTTCGACAATCATTGTCACACTATTAATACCATTTCTTCCAACTTAATTCATCATTATCAAAACGTCTGTATGCGATATGCCCTAAAAATATCGAGGTCACCAATTCTCTTGGAATATTTCATTTTGGCGCCCTTTTCCTGGCGAAGCGGGCTAATATTGGTCTGATAGAGAAGATAACTTTATTCGGCCCAGAGTGCGAAAAGCAATTACGACAAAAACAAGGATTAGTTGTCTTTCTATTTTATCGATATCTCCACACATTGTCGTCCATTTATTTGAAATTTGGAGGCAATTCCCATGCAGCTTACCCGATGATATACTCGTAAAGGAAGTAAAGCAATATCAAGTATGTAGCTGGTACGTAAGTCTAGACCGAATTTCAAATAGGGCTGTACTTCTATTTTCAACAGCAGGTGTGTGCTCTTGTTTGGTCATTAGTGTAGTTGTACTGGTGAACAGTAAGTATCATATAGTTCGATTGTTTTGTCAGCTTTTAATCATTAGTTTCTCAAAATAATTAGTTGTCTGCAAGCCGATCTTAGGGTTTCTTTTTCGAACACACGTAGCAAAACATCGTAAATGATGAATTCTGGATTGTTTAATCTAGTCGTCGACTTTCTATATATAAGTTTAAAAGCCAATGTAGATGGACGCAAGTGCCGAGGGAGGCTAGACTCACTTATCTGGACCAAATAAGTAAAGTTCTAACTGATGGGGGAGTCAGAAGTCTCCGAAACCAGCGTGCATGTATGAAGAGAGTGATGAATGTGGAAGAAGCACTACAGGTCTGTAAGGATAGGGATATTTGGCACTCCGTGCTCTCGGCCTACCCAGTAAGGGACCTGGCATGAGGATATGTATGTATGTAAGATTAAAAGCTAAAATGCCTCACCTGGAAACTGTTGTATATCTCATCGACTTCGGGTTTCCATTAGGGCTCTCCACTTCCTTCACGTCTTCGCTCGATACTGGAACAAAAGAAATAATTTGAAATATCAGTATAAATAACAAGAAAAAAGCTGATAGGCCTATGATTGATTGAACGGTGGAGTTTGAAAACAATTGTTTTACGCCGTTCTAGGGTCTAAGCGGACTATCGTTTTAAATATTGTTCGTATTAATATAGGTATTTGGATAAAGATTATGAGGTTAAAGTTCAAACTTCAAGGATCTGTACGTACAGTCGTTTTAATTATTTTTCGTAACATATAGATACTTGCAAACGGAAGAGAAACTGGCAGATAAAAATAAGTGTCAGTAAGTGCAATTGTTTGAAAAATATAGACTCTGGCGTGATTCGTCGACGCCTTACGTTTATATAGTTCATTGTTTAACCTAAAGCTGTGTTACAAAACCAGGCTTTAATGCTCAGTGGTTTTCTCTACTATAGCAACTGTAGTAGCATTAACTTAAGTATTTTAGTTATATATTTCGAATGATCAGATTTCGTGTTTAAATACTAAGTAGAGTGAAGCATTCGCGCGACTGCCGATCGTGAGGTCATGGGGTCAAATCCCGGGTACTATTAGAGGTTTTTAACTACAATTTGTTGTTAAAAATTCTATTAGTGACTCGGAGTCTGGATTTGGGCCCGCTGTATGGCAAGAAGCTCACCACCTATTCCATTGTATGACATAACGTGACTGGTGAAACGTGGAAATATACTGCGCTTCTCTGCCTACCTCTTCGGGGATTACAGGCTTGATGTTATGTAGAAGCGTCAAAAGAGAGAATTATATACAATTTCCCAGTACACGGCGACTAACTCTACTTTGCATATTTACGAGTATACGCGTATTATCATAATAAAACTATTATAACATCACAGGGTAAAACTAACCCTGAATTCTGAAACATTAAGCAGAGTTATAGAGGGAAAAATCGTACAGCAATGGCGGAAAAATTATAAAGTTACTTCATCGCGATTAATTTTAAGATCTAGAAAGACTTTAGGCGTTTTGTTACGTCTCATTATTCAGTAGGTGTTTTTTAAATTTACACCTGGAGGATATACCAACAAGCTGCCCCGTTATTGGAGATAATTATGACCAGTGATCATAAATATCTCCAATTTTAACTTCAGGTAAAAATATTCTAATAAATATCTCCAGTTGTCACGCTTATTGATGTATTTTGGGCTGTTACAAGCGGTCACTCTACCTACAGCTGAACATACTTCACAATGCTTTAGCGGTTTATAGTTTAAAGCATTTGTGTCTATTTTTTTCTGTAACATGTTCAAATTCATCAGTAAATTAAGCGACATTTACTTTCAAAAACCCGCATAGCTTTGAAAATGTATAAGTGTGGGCTAGGGTCCAACGCTAACCCTTGTAATTGGAGACTGAAAACTAAACAATAAACCATCACTGGGATCATAAAAAACAATTCGAAATTGTGTTCCTGAAAAAGCAACGCAAATTGTAATACTTTTACTGTTATATACGAGTATATACGATATTTCCTTTTCAAATGTTTTCTATCGCCGTTTTCTATAAAAAGGTTGTATGTAAAAAAAATTTCAACCGTTTATTGTATATGGATATACGCGAATTTTACATCCATACGTTTATTGTGTGCGTCTAACATGTGTCTCATTCATGGATATGAATTCCGCTTTGCAATAGATTTTAAAGCTGGCTCTATGTAATAATGGTCCAGGTGCACCCGCGACGAATATTAACATTAATGCCAGCGATTTGGCATGTTGTGCCAAGGGAACTAAACGAGTTGAACGTGAGCACATTGTTAGATATTTATCATATATGCCGAATATGGCCTATGACCGATCAAGGCAAGGGCTGATAGGCTTTTCTAGGCCACGCGTGGTCTGTCCCAGAGGCATTTTCAGGGCAGGGTAATGTTGATGTTGATGATGACTGATGAGTAATATGATTTTTATATGTTTATCTTTTAATATATATCCATCAGGAAAGATCAAAACACGAAAATACCACGTTGAACAATTGAACCAGTGGCGATTATATAATAAAAATATCTACTTGTACAAATAACTTAATTTATTCCGTATACTTTGAATTAGAAAATGTGTGTTTATTATATTTAATTTTTCTTTTTCATAAAGTTATAACGACAGCTGCTCCGTTCCAAAGTTGGGAATTAGGGAAAAAATCTTAAATTATTAGCTGCATGATATTTGCACGAACTGAAAGAATCCGAATCATAAAACGATTAAGTATTTGATAAGCGGTTCCATCAAATTGGACCTTTCAATTTATACTTCGAACGTCTGGTTTGGACATCAATGAGTACGTCCACGAGAAAACTCCTACCACCGCTGTAAGGAACTGACGTCAGCGCGGAACCAGCCTGTTTAATTAGTTTCCGGTTCCCGCGGGATGGCGAGCGATTGATTCCGATGAATGTTCGAGTTTTTAATAGCTTAAGTGGTTTTCAACGGAATAATATTCTTAATTGGCACTTTTTCCGCGAAAAAATATTAGAACTGTTAGATTATCGGAACTCATACCGCCTAATTCTTATATGTACACAGTACACACTACAAGGATACGTACTCGTATATATTATATGTTCTTGTATATCAGCTATGTTGCATTCGATTTTATTGAAAAAAAATTCTTTCAATATATTTCACTGTACGCAGAAAATATAAATGTGTATTGCACATGAAGTCTTCGAGGCCGGAAAAAGATTTGCTGGTTAAAAATATTGGTTAACAGAATTGTGTCAGAGCTATGAAATTGTAACACTGTTTCATAGTCTGGAAAGCGCTTTTCAGATGGTTAAGACCTACGAAACTATGCAGGTTTTTCCTGTCTTGATACTGGATTTTGTTTATTATATTGAATCAGCAAACCAGCCTCCATATGATGAAAAAGCTGCTGAATTTCAGAGATTACTTAACAAATACATACATATGTATATCATTTGATATGGTTATGTAAGTACCTAAAGAATAGTCACACGTGTCTTCTGCTGTAACTAAATCTGCCATCGTTATGGTACTGTTAGGACATCGTTCTGTCTTGGAGGGCCAGTATGAGGTCGATATATTTAGTTAAGTTTGCTGGATCTAGTTATTTGTAAATTTGTTATTGCTAAGCGTCTGTTACTCCAACGACACATTGATTTTATCGTGAACTGTTAATGAACAGCATTATTAGTATGTATTTTATTTTTATTACCATTTCCAAATGGAATATTATTCTAGTTAATTTTTCGAAACTCATGATATTACCACATTTTGGATAGTTTCAACCTGAATTAATATTTTAAAATCCATTCCGTATTAACGAATGTGTAAATATACACTGAGGACTTAATTACGACATTAATTTTTTTGTAAATTTCATAGAGCGTGTTCCAACATAGCAAATAAATTTGCACAGAATATAATTCCAAGCCATCATGAAATCATAAACGTGGAATCAACAACAAACATAAATTCAAATAGTGTTCAAGAAAGAACTTTCGAGAACATCGTGATTTGCGAAAAAACAGTTTCCCGATAATAGAAAAAAACAGACGAGATTTACTTTCAAAATTCCGTTTAACAATACCCATTATCCGACCGAACTCTACCAACGGGAGAGTCATTCTATAAACAACAACGAGCTCTCAAGTACCCTCAAATAGAAGCGCGGAATTATTCCAATTCGAATAATGATAATCCATTGAAAATATTCCTTCAATATTCGTTACGGGATAACGTTTCGTGGAAATCTTTAACAAGTGCTGCGAAATCGTAGTCTCGACGCGGTATTGTTTAACAATATCACATTAGCGGCAAGTCTTACTCGTATTTCGTAGCATTACAGTTGTTGCGAATCACAAATTAAGAGGTTGAAATAGGCGACGTAAATAATTAGGTGATATTGCAGAATGTTAGTAAGCATTAAATCCGCCCTTTGTACACCCTATTTAACTTCCGCTATTATGATAACGTGTTAATTAATACAATCAATTATCTGCATGTATATTTAATTAATGTGAAAGTCATATAGAAAGGAATAAAAATTATCCCTATTACGAATTTTCGGGTTGGCGGGTTGGACTTTGAGATGATACATACATATATATATAAGTACCGGTGTGGTAGACCGGAAGAAACTACGCAGCAATTTTGATCAATAATTTACAATTAAAACATAACGCATCAAACGGCATCGAAGCCTATGATCCGATGCAGAATATTAATACCGTAAGCTTCAATTCGCTGCTGGGTGCTGTTACCGCCCCTTTCCAGGTCGTTAGATGCGAGATTGAAAAAGATCAGTGCAAGCCGAACTTTTGGTTTAATAACTCGCAAACAGATATTGGTAAGCGATCTGATTCCATTATTGGTGACTAGGCTATTGATTCAATGGTTATAGGACCTTGAAAGATGCTTGTTCGATGGTTGGGTGTAACAATAACAATCTACACAAGTGTGTGTTTGGAAACATATGTAGTTTTTCAGCTGTCTGGTAATAATATGGCAAAATGTACTACATCCTAGGCTGCATCCCAGTTTCCATTAGGTGGGATAGCAGTCAAACGCGAGTCTATAGCTAAATAATAAAAA
>DVPD01000322.1:0-12114 GCA_018237605.1 Apyrrothrix (Melanopyge) sp. n. Burns01
AATTCGAACCCAGGACCTCTCGATCATCAATCACGCATGCAAACACTCAACCAACGAAGCACATATTATTTTTAAAATGCTGTCTGAGAACAAGATATAGAGAATAGACAAGATCTAGAGAATACCGAAATCTACTCCATTTTTAGCACAAAACGAGAAAATGGCCTACACGATGTGGTAAAATTGGAATTAGTTTTAATGATCTCCGACAAGGCTATCCACAATCATTTATGCTTCTTCTCATAGCTGTAAAACTTGAAACTGATAGTAAGGCTTGTGATAGTAAGTCAACAAAGCTATGGTAAAACAGCCAACGGTTTTAAATTAATGGAGTGTTCTTAAAGCCTATGGACCAGTTAAACTTCGTCTATATTCGTGATTTGTGATCAGATGTAATATCAAGCATCATTTTCCATAATAATATGAAAGTAGCTGTACTGATAAAATTAATTTATTTTCAATATCATTCCTTTTTCAGATGTAATGATTTTAAAATCAGTATTAAGTGAGATTAAATTAAAATATGATCGGCCATTTTGTAGACCTCATCCGTCCAGGGTCTACGGTGTATGCGTGTGTCCATGGAATTTACGTAATTAGATGCATGTGATTAAATTTTATCCATATATGTAGTTATATATAGAGACAACAATAAAAGAAGATGTCGTGAAAAATGAAATTAAATTACTGTAGTTTTTTGTAACGTTGTTTTTTTTTTTTTTGGATGTTCTGATGTGAAATCAATCTTTTCGTTAATTTCTGGAGCAATATTGAAAGAGTTTAGATTTTCGGGAAACTAATAAAAGCTATGCATGCCGATTTTTGCCGACGGAAATAATTAATTAAAAGCACTAAAAACGACAGAAATAACTAGTCTATGAACTAAATGAACATTTTATATTTAAAACTTGACCTTTATTTCTTAACATTGCTCTTTTGTAGTTATTTATATTACTTGCTAACACTATAGTGTTGTTAAAATTATTTTTATCAAATAAATATGCTTTACGAAATATATGTACTTATTTTCAAATACGTTCATAATCTATTTTGCTAATACATATTTAGAAAGTAATGTTTGCAAAAATATGTAAGAAAAATATGACAATTAGCGATAAATTAATTTTAGAATTGTCACTTACCTAAGTACAATAATTATAAAGCGTATAACTCATTTGCAAGAGTGCGTCCACGTTACCGAATCATACTTTGTTCAGTTCATTATTTTCGAGTCATGCTTATATACTTAGATATATAAAATATGTATAATTTATATTGTAAGTGATTATATTATTAAAGCTTTCGTTTGTGTCTTCGTTTTTCTTAGTAAATCAATATTGTATAGTAAACATGGCAGAGCAGAACTATTTCTTTATGTGGCTGTTATATGTTTGTACTTTGTGTGAATAGAACAATAGATGGACATATCCGGGGTACAAGCTGGTATTTTACTTGTAACTGTGGTCTACCAGCTGATGAACGGAATGCATCAGCTCAAAAGTTTACAGCATGGTTTTCAGAAAATATAAGTCATCATAAAACAGTTCATGTTAATTTCTTGTGTACACAATATGCGCATTTATTTTTGAATTGATTGAATATTATGCAATTGTAACATTTGTCTTTAATCATACAGTTTAGTTAACTAGCTTAGTTCAGCAATATGTGCAGCTCTACTTTGGCTGCATTGCTTTTGTTAATATTCACCGGAGTTCTATGTTAACTGGCTTAGAGCATTATATAGACTTTTTGTTTGTAGTTCGTATGACGATCAATTATATGCATACCGGTGTTCACATTGCATTTCGGCATTATGGGTGCAGGAAATACTTTAACACACGAGCTTTTATATCTTTACTATGAGGTGGAACAACACTCTTGTAAGTAATATATTTCTAAATCCAGTTGTATCGGATATACTTGGCAGTTGGTTTCGGAGACCACTAAATCACAATACTGCTTGTTATCAATCCAAGTTCTAACCAACTAAATAGCAAGAATAATTGTGTTACTGCTTTGCGTCTATTGTATCGACTGATTATCAAAACTTAGCAAACTCCGGCAAATGTCCACTTGCCAAATATCTGAGAGAGATGTGTAAGTTTTTAATACATTATATTTACGTAATTAAAATGCTAAAGTATGGCATCCGTTCGGTCGATGCACTCTTGCAAGTATGACGTAATAAATTCTTACTATGAGCAGATATAACACCAAATTCATCAAAACCGTTCACGTGTTCATTCACGTTTTTTGGATTACTTTGTATTTCTTTGGAATGTCGTTGTTTTACATTAAATGATTCTAGCTCGTGCTATGTATGTAATATTTTAGCCTAATTAATAATTGCGACCATCATTTTGTATCAAAACGTTGTACATTGAGATGTTAACTATTCTACACGAGGTTGTATTTCGGCACTTGAAAACATCATTCTCAAAACTTCCTCGTTTAGAAATTAATAAGACTATCAAATTATATTATACTTGTAAAGTAAACGTCGAAGTTGTTCTAAATTATATTACAAATACAGTTAAGAATGTGCAAGGAATAATGGGGAATTGAAAGATTACAATTAATAAATGTTTTGGTATTAGAGTATAATATATAAGGTATATCTAACATTAAGTACTATAATTAGAAGCGAACGGTAGGGAAACAGGGATTACATTAGGTGAGAAATTTTAATACCTAGAGGTGATTATTTCAAGAGATAAATGTAAAGTGTGGCGTTATAATTATTTATTTATATAATAGCATAGGGGAAAATGTTAGTGAATTTAAATAAATAATAATTAAGAATATAGTAAAAATTATTTGTTACAATAATCATGAAGTTGTACAACACACGGCTTTTTAGTTTGCATTCGTTCTAACATCATGTACTTCGAGGCTGGTGTTAACTCACCTTATATCCGATTGATCATCGAGATCGGCATTGTTAGCATCATGTTCATATAAATATTCTTTTTCGAACTTAATGTTTGTATTACATTAGAATATAACAATAGCTCAATAATCACCCCATTAGCTATAGGTTCGTAAATAATTAATTATTTTAAATAAGAAATTAACATAAAATTCTACAGTTAGAGGAATTAACACACGTCAACGATTAGATAAAATAATACGTAGTGAATATGGGGTAAATTTCATTAAAAACACAATTACATAATTAAGCGATCTCTTACACTCTCTTGCACCTTTCGTTTTTGAGTACAAATTCTAAAAATGTCTTAAATTTATTTGTCTAAATATAATAAATTCATAATAAAAAATGACATCATCACCTTATTTAACTACCGCAAATGTGTAATTAACATGGTAAGTATATTGTAATGTGATCCTTACAATTGTTTTTATAAGTGTTTACGCCAACGCGTAAATTACCTTATTAGAGCGTTGAATTAATGTTATTGTTCTTGTAATTAAAATTGAATCCAAATTACTTTGAACTGTTCAGTATTTTTGTATGTTCAAATCCATTTGACTAAATCCAGCTTACGATTGTTTCTTTATTGTTAAAATTTCATCTAACCCATTTTACGCACTACAAGTGATATTTTAATTAATATTTTTGATTTGGTATTTTGTTTAATTATTTTTATTTTTCAACATAGGGCTTTCATAAGTCAAATGGTTTAACAAAACTTATCCAATTCTACAATACAATCAATTATTCCTTGTTCCGACACCCTTGCGCGCGCTATTGTAAGAGTTACAGGAATTATTAATATAGTCATTACAATTTTCCTGTTAAACATTGTCCTCAACGCGTGAACATTATGCAACGTGCAAATAGCTGTAGTTTGCAAACGAGATTTTACATTGATACTACTAATTAATTGTTCGCGTAAATTACCTTCCTTACCTATTATAACATAATCGATTTTCTTATTCAATTAAGAAGGCCGCCTGTGTCAGCTCGCAGACTTCCGACTCTCTCTATATAATAAATCACTTCGACACATCGATATGCTGCGACACGAGAGCAGGACAGACAAATGAACACAATGTATATACATGACAACGTGCACATTTTTGTGAGACTTAAAAACTATTATGACAGTATTTTTATTGTATGTCTTTCTTACATTGGATGGTTTCTTTCTTAAATATTGTCAATATGACAGTTATAATGATCACACCACTAATATTGAGTAAGTTTTAAATATTAAGAATAAGATATTTTCAGATTGATACTGAGCAAGAAAATGATTACAATAATATAATTGCACTAAGAAAAAAATTGTTAAACTTTGAATTTATAAACAGAACATACAAATATTACACTACGTGTATTTTTAACTATAAATGCTTTTAACGTTCGAGTTTTATTACCAATCTCTAGCGATAACTACCGTGATTAGACAACGTTAGACTTATAGTTTAATATTACTTTTCGTTACTTATTACTATCAGGAGTGTTTTTGATAATACTTATCTAAAGAGTCCAATGACAGTGACAAAGTTCTCTATAGGTTTTACTTAGAAATATAAACTTTAATGGCTTCCCATAATGCCATATGAGAAAGGCAATTTCAGAGCAGATACTGTCCACCTAATACTAAACAGTGACCACCATAAGTTATTCAATACTAAATTGCACATTATTTGAATTCTGTTACGGATTTCACCCTTGTAGATTAACTTGGATCGTCTTAGTGTGTTTGTCTGATACAATTATATCAGTCCGCTATTTAAACTTGAATACAAAAATATAAACTATGTTTCTCAACAGTACAAATATAAGCAGCAGTGGCTAGCCGCAGTGGAACTCTATAAACCGTCTACCAACGACCAAAGGTGTCCCAACTGTTGAAATCCCCTCTATGGCCAGTTAAATATCCGTTAACTTTATAATAAGGCCTGGTGAAAACGTCACAAACTTCATAACGCAGTGCAAAAAGATCGATCGACTTCGTGTTTGTTCTTAAACCTATTACGTTCTATATCACACTGCAATCTTTTCATAACTGTATAATGCAAGCCAATACTAAATATGTAACGTTACAAGTAAGCAATGTATCCTGCTTCAATATTTTTCCTTCTCCTAATCTCCTCTTTTAATAGTATTATTTTCTGGCATAAATTGCTTAAAATGCACACGTATCCAACGCTAGTTCGAATAGTCGACAAATTTTTCATGAGTGTTGAATCAATTATGCATTTTATATGTACTGGTATTTTTCGCAATATTTATACGTTCGACATGACAAATAAATAAATTAATCACAATTGCATATTGAGTTGCAATTGCGCAAATAAGGCGGAAGAGACTCAAACCCCGCAGTGTAAAAATGTTGAGCTAGCATATTCAGCGTAGGATTATGTTATTCATTTCATAGAGTCGTCGAATTAAAAGTAACAAATTGGTATGCATGCAATATCAAGATTCAAATTGAGTTTGTATGAAGACGTGGAGTTTCCCGACAACAGAAAACTTACATATATAGAATATATATAAATATATATATTATATATATATATATATATATAATTATATATACATATGTAATAATAACAAATCCTATAGTTGTAAATTTAACAAACATTTGATGTTTCGCGTGACTAGATTGCTTTACTTTCAGTCATACATAATAATATTGCTGAAATTACGTGACTAGGTAAACTTTTAGTACTATAAAGCTATAAGCTACAATACTTTATAAGCTATTTAATATACCTATTTAAAATCCGAAAGCAAATTTTCGTGTGCTCTATTTATATTATATTTCATAAAATTCCGTTTCATCGTATAAAATTTAAAATAAGGCATTCGTATTTGTGAAACACACGTAGCTTACACATCGGACTTCAAAACTATAAAAATTATTAATGTTATAGAATCAATAATATTTATGACCTAATTCTTATGTGCATATTGAAAAGACTCGCAGACTTACTCGTTTGTTGATCAAATATTAACCTAACTTAATGACTAATCACTAGACAAATACTTTAGAATTTCGTTTCTGGTAGACGGCGCGCGGCCACGTCGTAAACCTACATCAAAACTTTCTATTTCTACCCTAGCACTAGACCTATCATAATTTTCTAATGACTAATTTAGAATGTTACAACAAACTGCAACGAAAAATCGTGAAACGAATTACATGTCACGTTTCCATAGTTTGCTCAATCTTTGTGTAGAACGACGGCGCGTTGACTTTTAAAATTTATTCATCTAAAATATATATTTCTAGATCTATTCGAGTGGAATTAACGACCTTAATTTTAATTATCATTAACATGGCCTTACTGCAAACATGACTCACTTCAGAACAATTGCATTGTTTATCTTTCTGCTACAAATATAACATTTGCACATACTGACATTTAGGTTTATTCTATTGAGTTAAGTTTAATTATAAGGCATTGGACATTCATACTGTTCATATTATTAAATGGAAATAATAATGAAATATTTCACAACTCAATGAATATATTTGTAGCAGCTGTGCATTATTTCGTAGTTGTCATCACATCACGTTGTAGTTATTTTCAACAATCTTGTACAGTTTTCAACTGGTACTATGCCCACTTAATAAGCAACGGGCGATAGTTAAAAAATCCATAGACTAAAATATATTTACTCAACGATAATGTATAGTAAACATACATATAAACTGATTCTTCAATTTGCATCGTAAACGAATGCATTATAATTTATAAAAAATCTATATGACTACAACAGTTATTCACGGGTTCAATAAAAATGTTTCAATTTCATCCAACACGTTATCGTTATTGGTTGCCGATATCGGAGGACTGTGAATATACACATCTATTTAAAAAAAATCTCTATTGTCTCCAACAATATCGACTTCATAGACGGTTGGCGAATTATGTGGGCGTCCAACTTCCGCAGTTTACCACAGGCCAATTACGTACTGAACTTTTATGGCGCGATGTAACTGTAAAATCGTATATCGAATTAACATTTGGGAATGTGTAAAAGAGTCGGTCAATTTTATGTGTATTTCCTATTGCCTGTCGGTCGCCAATAACGATATCGCATAGGAGTAAAGATATAAGAATATTTATTCTTTCAACAACAATACCGGTCATAGACACATTAACGGTGTAAATGTTTTTAATATAATTTTTGTTAATAAAATATTTATCTATGTATATATAAAACGATTTGGTGTTCATGTTTGTGGCAGTGATGTATGATTTATGTTTGTATATAATTGAGGTTTTATGCGTTGTAAAAAATGACGTTTAATATTCCTTAAACCTTAAGGAACTAACTTTCCTGTGGATGTCACCTAAAAGGTAATATTTGACCGTCGTAGCTGATGACAGGAGCTCTGCTTCTCAGATATTTGAGGGAATCCAGTTGTTACGGAAGGGAACACAATTAAAAATCATCATATCCTAGAATGTGTTCAGAATATGAAATTTGTGATAATGAGCTCCCCACCACAACAACGTTGGTTCGAATGCTCAATTAGATAAACAAATGACTAGAGCTTCATTGAATAGCTGGTACTAGCGAGCGAAAAAGCTAATTCATCTATTTGTAAACTAATTTAGGGAAGCGTTGCATGGTCTACTTGTGCGGCTCTAATCTATAAAGATATAGCAAATATTCTGAAAGGTGGAATGCTCATGACCCACATGACATCATTTCTTCAGCGATAGTAAACTCAGTTGGATAAATTTATTAAGCATTTTAAAGTATGCTTAATTGATATTACAGTTTTCCTTGAATAGCAGTATAAAGTCTGAATTGAATGTAAAAGTAATGCTTAATGTTGAGTACTGTATTGAGTATGTATGTGGTCAAGATTTAAATTAGCTATGTATTTAAGCAAGTAAGAATTTTTCGACATCCAAGCTATATATATATATATAAATGTGTGTGTGTGTGTGTGTATATATGGATATAATACACGTATCTGTGACAGACTAAGCTTTAAGCTTTGATGTCGAAATACTCTAAGATAGTATTACAATGTAGGACGCTGTTTAATGAAATTATTTACAATCGCTTTACTCGATTCACAATAGTCCTAAGGTACCTACTAGATATTGCCGTTGGTAATAAATATAAGGACGAATCGGTGATATGGACGACGACATTGTCGATAACGTGTACAGTTGGTAAACGACCATGCTGGAGTACTTTGACTCTGAGACGAAAATTCGCGCATGCATGCAACTATGGGGAATAGAGCGGTAATTGCTATGTAAGTTTAAATATACAAGATTAGGTCAATAGCGAGCTGTGTGTGAATGTTAGTGTTTCTAGGCACATACTTAATTAAATCTCTAAATATAACCGACAAGTAAAGATTGTTGTCGTTACTACTACTCACTTTTCACATGATGCTGCTTATTATTCTTGCAATATTAATTATTTTAAATTTAATGATTAAATTTAAAACTTAACAAGTCTTAGAAAAAAAACATGCATTTCTCGATGAAAAGCAGAGACTGTTGCTTATTCAAAACATACGTTGTTCCTTGACAATATAACAATAGGAAACTACAATAACAATTGAAATAAATTACTTAATTATAATATCGGAATGAATTGCAACTACAATTAAAATAAAATTCCTATGTTTTATATCACAATTGTTTAGAATTTGCAAAAAATAAACAAATTACTAACTTAATAAAGTATAAGTTTAAGAGTACTACTAAAACTAATTAATAATTCAAGCAGAAAATTTGAGCATTAGATGTATAACTATACTATATTATGCCTTCCACTTATTTTGTCACTTTTTAATAATAATTTGAAACAAATTTTCTAAAATAGATATAACGTCACACGGCAGTGATTTAGCACCTTCATCAGTATTGTGGTTTCAAGTCTCATGTACACTAAGTTTGTTACAATTGCCCATTGCTCAACATTTGTACAATTTCAATAGAGGACACAAATTTATTAATTAGATTCCCATTCCTAGAGCTATCTATATATCTGTCTTACAGTGTTACCACAAGCCTTAGGGTTATACAAATATCATAGTAACTATATAAAGCGTTTTTTTATTGCACTGCCGTACTTTTGTCTGACTCGAATCTTCGAAATAAGTATCAACCCGTAAGTTAAATTTCTACGCTAAAGAAAAATTACAACACCTAAACGACAAAAAAAATCAGTCCATCAGTTTTTTACGAGCCTAATGAAAGATATTATTACCTTATAAAATACTAAAGACGCCAACATTACCCCCGACGTTTTATCGTAAAATTTAATTATAAAATATTTATCAACTTTTATGATATCATGTTAATATTTAACACCTAAGCAAACGGTTATATCTACAAATTAAATTACAAACCTTAAGTAATTCCTTAAAAAATTGTTTCTCGAATAATGTCCGGTATCTCAATTCATAGCAAAAGTTAACATGTTAAACGATAGTTTCAAATTATTATTACAATAGCTTCAGTGGATAAATAAGTGGAATGTCACAGGCGCCCTCTATTTATCCTCGTCCAGAAGAACCAGATCGTCAGCCACGACGTCGGACACGTGAAGGTAAATGATCCAGTACATGAGGTTAAAGCACACGAAGCAGACGGGGAACACGATGCGCGAGTATTTGTCGATGTCTGACGGAGTCATGCCAAGTAACTTGCTTATATCCTGAAATTAAAATAAAACCATCCATTAACGATTACCTAAATTGAACTCACTAAGGCATTAGAAGTCGTAAAATTATTCACTAGCACTTTCATGTTGATATCATCAGTTATTATGTTAATAAAGTTGATTAAGTACGTTGCATGGAGCTGCCATAAAAGGAACCTTGGTTGTAACAATACAGAACCACGTCACCCTATTTATTGGGTTAGATACCTACTGGGCAAGTTTACTCGCGTGTTTGTATATAATGTCGAAGTCAATCAGAAATAGTTCGCGGTAAAAGCTTTGCACAGCATAATTGTACGCGCTAGCGTAATAACATAGCCTAGATACATGCTTTCAACAAATTTCCAGCTTTGCGCCTATTTTATTATTGTTTTATACTACATGTGCTTTACCTTGCCGGGATGTAAAATGTGAGGAGGAGGGCCAGGGTTTTCTTCCTCTGTGCTTCTACCTCCATTGATAGTATTCTCTAGCGTGCCCCCTTTCGAATGAACTTTAGGATCATGAACCTTAAATCGAACTTCCTGCAAATTTCAAGATCGTCATGTACTTTGGTATTTTCCTTGTGGTTTAAGATAATGAGCACCATCTAAAAACAATTCTATAATAATGGGTTATATCACGGTAGTGAAGGCATGTGGACATTATAAGTTCTCCGAGGTACTTGTAAAGATATCTTACCGACGGTCTGCCTGGCGGGCATCTGCTAAGAGTACTCATTTTTGAAAGCGTATGGGGGTCCCCAACGGGCGGGCAATCAACGGGCATCTTTTTCTCAGACGCAATTTTCTGAATAGCTACGAATCTCTGCTTTCTCATTTGTATTCTTTTTGCCATATATCCAACCGTAGCATATTCTGGAAAGGAGAACGCTCTCGAGATCATAGAACTTAAAATGTGGAAATGTACATTTAATATATACATAACAACCGCAATTGCAACTATTTTTTCTTGTGTTTCATTTGCTCGCATAGTCATGATCATTTTAACATATTCGCATTGCCTGGATATTGGATTTTCTTCGCTTTAATATTTTATTTTTTAAGATACATATCGATAATGAACGTGAAAAATTATCATTACCTAAAAGACTAGCGAACACCATCACGAAACAGGTCCCCAGGTATACGTCAATCGACTTGACATATGAGATCTTGGGCAGCGCCGCGTTCGTGGACGACATGAGCGTTGTCATAGTCAACACTGTAGTGACACCCAAAGCTACACGAGCTGGAGTAGCATTTCGATTCAACCAGAACGAAACCCATGATATGATTACAATCAAACCAGATGGAATGTAAATTTGAATGAGGTAGTAACCCATAGAACGGACAAATTGTATTTCACAAGCCAATCTTGAATAATTTCCTGTAAGAAGTTTAATGATTTTATTATTATATTACATAATTTACGACTATTAAATATTCTACATTTCTGTAATGTAATTCTATCATTATTAACAATGAATATAAAGTAACATTATTTTTTATTGTTACTTATATCCTTTCAATGAAGCATTAAATAGATTAATACATTATCTTCTTATACAACGCTTATTATTGTTGAAGAACATTATATATCTAGATAAAACCACCCAGTGTTGTTAGTGCGAAATACAAAAGCGGGACGTGAAAGAATCGTGACTGTTTTTGTCCAGTGTTTCACGTTTGTAGTGGTTAACTTTCATTTTCCTCGACTGTTTGTCACATTGTTTCCCCGGTTTAAATACCTGTTGTAAGGGAGATTTCCATGGCTCGTTGTCGATGCCCGAGCACCTTGAACTGCGGTAGTGACACCTCGCTTGAAACACCCACAGAGTTGGGCCCCTCGTTCCATTTGTATCGGATGTCCCGCATGGTGTAGCCGACTGCGCGCAGCGGATATATAAATAAAACAACCCCAGGCCCATCGCAGTGGGTTTTGTGACTCGAGTCGTTATTCGGTCGGGGTCAGAGCGGGGAGTCGCGAACTCGTCTTCGCGCGTCTAGTCGTGCGATTGTCGTGTTGTGTTTAGCGTGTGTGCTAGTGTCACGATATCATTCTGCACACGGGCTGAGGGAGACGGGTTTCGGCGGAGCGATGGATGGATAATGCTAGGACAGCGGGCGTTGCAAATTTGTTACCTGTCGTCAACGTTACAACGGTTGCGCGTTGTCGATGACCGAGCACTCGAAACTGCGGCAGTTGTACTTCGTTGCTCATGCCGACGCTCGCGAGGCCGTCTTTCCAATGGTACCGAATGTCTCTCATCGTGTACCCGACTCCGGAGACATGCCAAACACACAAAACGCTATCACTTACGCTGCGAAGCATCGTGTATCCCACACGCGGCCATGGCGGCGTCAGGATGAAAGTCGCGGGAACATACGGCGAGACTTGTCGAACCGAATCGAGGATAGAACTGTATCGCCCCTTGAAAGCTCGGGTCGGTTCGATGTGGATGACAGAAAAATACAAATTTACTAGTCTACTTATAAAAGTGGAAATAACCAAAT
>DVPD01000323.1:0-12106 GCA_018237605.1 Apyrrothrix (Melanopyge) sp. n. Burns01
GAAAAACAGACGCCGGCAAGGAATTCCACTCTTTCGCAGTCTGTAGCGGAAACGATTTAGAGAACCATTAACGAGGCAGTCTATAATACTTCATACATGTGCATATGTTTCCCGAATTTACTGTGACCTATATAGAAGTACCCAAACAACAAACAAATACACATAATAATGATCATACGATGGTCATTATGCCACAGGAGGATGATCACAGATCAAATTATCCTGGACAGAAATAGAACCCGCAACTTCCGGCTTAACAAACGGAAACACCACTGGAGCCAGCGGTCAATCACAATTAATAAAATAATATGCTTCTCTGGGGGAAACATAGGTACTCTAAGCTTCAAAGTGTTCAACGATAGACCATTAAAAGTAAATTATTTATGTGGCAACTTCCTTAATGCGCTTCTACTCTCCTCCCTCAAGTCTCGTCCGGTATGATAAATGCTTGTTAAGTTATATTACGAACCATAATTACCTTTAGCTACTCCTCCACCGTGTACATGTCGGCTGGTTTTGCGTGCTCGATTTAACTTCCTTTGTATGTTAGAACGAAAAACATCTTTGAAATAAACTTTGACCCACTTCTAGTTTACCGAATTGTTTAACATTACACATAAATATACCTACCACACACATACACATACACACCTATCACATGGTCTCTCTACCACCCAGGGTTGACTCGCAGATAATACTATTAGGCATTACGTACGTCCTGGTACCCCTATGTTTAGTGTTACTAAAGAATAAATAATTAAATAAATAAATACTGTCGTATTGTCAGGCCTAGTTCGCACAAGGGTTGGCACAGACTATTTCTACTATATATTTATTACAATCGTCATAAATTCCTCTTTGTTAAAGTAACCTGATTTGGCATTCCTTTGCACTTTTTTATTTAAAATTGTGAAAGCAACACGAAGAATCAATAACAATAATTTGGTACAATCGAGCTGATCTGATGGAGAAGCCAGCAGATATAGAGGAACTCTTCTTCAAGGTCAACTTCTCCAATTTAGGCTAATTTGGTTCTTTGACTCCTACAGCAAATCGAAATTTTTTACTCGAATACTAACAAAAAAGGCCTCTTTATTTATTGGAGAAAGACTGTATATTCTACAAAGGTTGATTATTTTTTAACATAGTCATTGGATCGTCTAATCCTATTCAGCCCCATTCCTTATCCTATTGGAATTCCTGTTTCCTATTCGAGGTCCTTTTCTCTTTTACCTCAGTTATAATTTTATGTAGAACTTAGATAATAACTAACATACGCCCGAGACTGTGAGTGCACAACTAGCTCTATACATACGTATAATTAAAAAATAAATGAAATACATTACTACTTACACTTAATATAGCCCAGATAACAATCCTACTAAACGAGCATTGTATTCTAATAACTGTGGTTTCAAATTTTTAACTAAAAGCTCCTGTTCTCACAATCAATATCCAGCTTTTGTGTGGCGATATCGATTTTAATGTCAAAAGTACAATATGACAATGAGGTACCGTTTGCACTCAACTGAGCCCCAATGTTTTGTCTCTTTCTTTCCACTTGGTTTCTGCAACAGTTAGGTGAGATGAAAACAAAGAACAGTTGTTTAGCAAAATACAAAACCATAAAACATATCTCTCGCGAGGCCCTTCATTGTTCTATTGTAGAACATTAGCCTGTTCCCAGTATGTGAAGGGTTAATGTCACAGTCTGTCATACTGGCCAATCGAGAGTTTTGTTCTCACATCTTAAAAAACCTTGTGGAGAAAACTTATACACTAAGATTTATGAAGATGTTTTCTTTCATACAGTATACTGAGAAGAAGTTATATTTACGAAAATGCATGAACAAAGTTAGTAAAATAACTAGGTAACTAAGAGATTCCTGATGTTTTCCAGCGCACCGTACACTGCTAACGGTAATGCAAATACATAGTTAGATAACTAAGTTACTAATTAGGAAGCAAGATCAAATCGATCATCAACTGCACCCGTTTTCCTCCAAACATATCTCTTGTCACGCGATGCTACTAACTGAACCGGATCTGCGTCGTTTGCTTACCCTGTTCTCTTAAAAGCATTATTAGTACCTCGTTGGATAGTCCACGAGGAGCTAATAAAGAATAGAAGGAGGATTTTTTAAAAATAAAAATGTTTTCTCAGTCGTGTGAAAATTCTTTCTAAGGCGCATGAAGTCTGCGAAACCGCACTTGGCCAGCGTGGCAGACTATGGCGTTAACCCTCTCATTCTGAGAGGAGACCCGTGTCCAACAGTGGAACGATAAAAAACGCTCGGAAGAAAATAAAAATAAATCTAATAATTGAATTCAACTTTTATACGAAATCTAATGGCGGTTGGGGCAATCTATAATACCATTTCTTTAATTGTATTATACGATATTAGAGGGTGAGTTACAAAAATTGCGCGTTATTAAATTTTTAAGCGAAATCCTTATGAATATATCTAAATAGTGGCTGATTATTTGGAAGTTTGCGCGAAAACTTATTCAAGTTTACTTAAGTTTCCGTGTGATGTCGTAGGGGAATAGGATGGGGAATGGTACGGGAATTATTCAATTCCCACGCAAAGTTTCAAGCCGTATTTTGCCCTTATATGAGCACAGTTAAACAATTATTATTAGAAGCCTGTGTTATTACGCATGGTTAAAGATTCTCATTATTAAGATTTTTTTTTTAATTAGCGATTTTAAAGTAATAAAATAACAAATCGACGAACAATAAGCATGTCACAATTATATATTGTAATTATAAATATAAAATAAATTAAATATCTGCTTCGCTGATCTAGGTCCTGAGTACGAGCTCCGAGTCCGAATAATTTATATTCATTTATGTATAAAGTGAAACTTTCAGAGGGCTTTGGCTTTTATTGTAGTTAGATTGAAAAAAAATGTTTAGAGCTTTATATTGTTTGACAAGATTACATCAATAATATTCAAACTTTTAACAACGATCGAGCTTCGATTACTACTGGACCACTAATACCCATCCACTACCCATCTACAAGTCCACTGCTGGATATGAACCCCCAGTAAAATACGACACTCCACCCTATTCTCTGCCCTTTGATACAGCTGCACCCAGTTGTTTTCTTAACGTCGTCAGACCACGAGCTACATAAGAATTCCAATTCCTTGCAACGATAGAGGAAAGCAGTAAGCTTATTTACTCACTAACATTGTGTTCGGACGTCGGCAGCTGAAGTGTTATCTTCCGCTGGTACCACGTACGGACGCTTATAAGTTATTTATGTTCCGGCTTGTAAGTGTTTGGGAAGATAAGGGAAGAGGTGAAGTCTACGATGCTACTTATAAACGATTCCCCTTACACATTGGAATACTTTACTGACCGCTTGTATTAAATTTGATATCCCATGCGGGAGAAATATGCCGTCATATTCACTTCGGGTATAACATATCGTTAATCACCAAAAATTTGTTAAAGGTCGCTCAATTTCTAGTTATATTTTATCATCAATTAATGCTGTTAATTTTGTTTTACTTCTGCGCCGACCCCAACAATATAAATTGATATGGTGCAGTCATAATAGGGATATTTGGAAACCTCTCTTTAGCTAGTCAATGCTGGGTTTATAGTCACCCTATCCAGAACCGTTTACTCAATTCAATTTACGTAGTTTTTCTATTTTGAAATGGAAGTGCTTCAAGGAATGAATCCCTTTTCGGAAAACCGTTTCACCCTAGTTCACGTAAGCGTACTTTAAAATGGCGGCTAATCGCGAACGGCTTCCACATGCAACCGCGAAATGGTCTTCAACTGGATGGCTAACGGAAACTGGCAAAATTGTTACTTGTTTCTTCCGTATTGAAATATACTATAATATATATAAGAAAATAGGCGACTGTTGGTAACCCATGTTACCCTCATTTAAGTGTGATGCGGACTATTTATGCATATTTTTCTTTCTTTGTCATATATTACTGAGAGTATTCCCCTAAACATTACTGTTGCTTAATGGACAATTATGACAAAATAGGTATTTGCCATCTACTCAAGTCGATGACCCCCGGGGTACACATCACACAGATATTAAAACAATAACGCCATCACAAACCAAATGAAATCAAATCGTTAATTTGTACATGCGGGTAGGTAGATTACAAAAAAGAAAAAAGATTATCATGCACTGTATTTAACCTATTAATACAACATTTTTAGCAGGAAAAATGTCTCGCTCATTGCGGAAAAAGTTTAGCGACACGATATAAGGAAATTGACACATAATACCTATTCTACAGTTTATTTAACAGCTCATTGTCAAAACATATTATCATACATACAAGCATAGTCCAGCTTTATACAGTCAATCAGTTACTTTATGGCTTCTACCGTTTACGTTCCGAACCTAAATTTAACTTGTCACTTCTTTCAGTAAAAGTGTAATTCAAACTAGCCTATTAAAGGTAATATTGACCGGGTCTTATTTTAGGATGTCCCCGATCAACGTCTGTCTTTTCATATATTGTTATTGTATATTATTTAAATAAATAAATAAATAGTGTCTACATTATTGTAACAACGCGAAAGTAACTCCCTGTCACGCTTTAACGTCAAAACCGCTGAAAGGATTTTGGTGAAACGTTTTGTGGAGTGGAATACAAATTTTTTTTTAATCATCCCATGAAAGAGGAAAATATGAAATGAATAAATTTTTACGTATTATTCACGTATTGTATAGAATACGTGTAACGACTTGTTACTTATTACTGTGGTGTATTTATTTTTTTCACAGTACATAAAATATGGTTATTGTTAATCACTGTGCACAAAACAAAAAAAAGGATAAATGGAATTGGATGTCGTCCAAACTGATTATAATGTGAACTGGTGGACTCAAAATGTAAAAATGCGAGATGGCCTTGCTGTGAAACGAAAAGACGTATCTTTGCGGTTCTTTATTTTATAGCTCGGTTAACATTTTAAAATAAAACCGACGTTTTACCGCAGATTGAGTATATCAGTTGTTGAGTAATCACAGTATTTTAGGGAGTGTTGAAAGATAAATGTTCTTTTTACCCTATTATTTAAAATTGACATTTTTTAACGTAACATTACGCCTGTAATACCTGAAGAGGTAGGCAGACGAGTGTAGTACACTCCTACGTTTCACCAGCTGTTTACGTTTCAATATGGAATAAGTGGTGAGTCTTTTGCTATACACCGTGCACTAGTCCAGACTCCGAGCCACTACTTGAAATTCTGATTTGTAGAAAAATGCAATAGTACTCGGCCCGGGATTTGAACCCAGGACATTTTTAGTTGCACAAAAATAGTGATAACTGTTCACTAAGTTTATTAGCAGAAATTGTGGGCATTTAATACGTATATTGACGTTTCCGTGTTTCGAAAACTCATACATATTTTCGTATCCACACACATTGAATTTGTCGTTTTGTAATGTTGAGGGAAATAAAAATATAAAGATAAATGAAAATATTTTTATACGAATGGTTTCCGTTTCCGCTACGTTTAGTTTTGGGTCCTTTATTTAAATGAACATGCTGTGTTTATCTAGCGTTGCGTGCTTCGTTATAAAATTCTCTTTTTTCATAACGTCTATTCGTTTTTATAAACTATCTGTCGGTTTCGCCCTTGACTCTAGGGCTTAGCTGCAAGCAAATTGTTTAATAATTTTTAGTCAGCTTTCCTTTTAGTTAGTACTTAGTTAGTTTTTAATGATTTTGCTTTGGAGGAATTCTGATATTATAAAACCGAAACTGTGATTTATGCTTATTACAATTCTTAGGATTTCAGTGATAATGCAATGCGAATAATAATAATTATATCCAGTTAGAAAAATAACTCAAAACCATGCTTAAAGATCTAACGTAACATCACGCCTATAATCCCCGAAGCGGTAGGCAGAGGAGTGTAGTAAGCTACCACGTTTCACCAGTTACTTTTACGTTTACGTCCCATTATGGAATAGATGGTCACTCTATAAGCCGGGCACAAATCAAGACACCGAGCCAACTTCTATTAGAAAATCTAAGAAAATATAAGAAAAATCTAAGAAATCTAATAGTACCGGAACTGGGATTCGAACCCAAAATCTCTCGATCAGCAGTCGCGCTTGAAACTAATACAACTAACAAGGCGGTACTACACTCTCTGCCTACCTCCTCGGGAATGACAAGCGTGAGATTACACTACAACAGTTTTACTATATTAATACAGTAGGCTGATATTAACACACACGATGACTGTCACGTGTGCTCTTTATCGGACTGTAGCCATACTGCAACATGGCTAACTTTATTCAATTTTGTTATTTAAAAGAGTGCTGGGAGTTTTTTTCTCCTGGTCTACTGTAGCCTGAGGGGCGCACAAAGCCGAAATATAAGTATAAGTATAACTAAAACATGACGTTCATTGAGAGTATGTATATACCTTATAATGAATAAAGAATTTGAATTTGAATTTGATATGACATGATAAACGTAGATGATACGTAAAAATAGAAAAAGGAAAGAGAAGAGGCAGATACACGACAGGTGCTAGAACGATTGATGTCAGAGGAATATTTATTATCAAAGCTTCCATTACAGGACATACCATCCATCCGTGCTTAGGATGCCAACTGGTGTTCCTGTTCGTTATTAATCTGCGAAGCCTCATAACTAACCAATCGCACCACCTGTCTTTCTTCACACGTATGCCAGTGCGTCAACCAACACAAACAATGTAAAACACCTGTTGCTTGGCAACAATAGGAATAATCCAAGGTGATTTTCTTCGGGCGAAGGTCAATGGCACGGCAACAGTAATAATGATGATTATTTGATACTCAACGCCATAATTGTACCTACTCAGGCACAATTTACCATAATACACACAGATTATGGACATACAGATAATGCACTTTACAAACACGGGGCATGAGGTGATTAAACTTGAAGTCAGACATGGTATTAATAATATATGTAAATGTTTTGTTTGATTGATGATAATTTCCCATGATGATGGCAGATCGCCCTATGACACGGTCTGCCTAGGTACAGCTAAGTGCCCTGGCCGCCGCCGGCCAGTAGCCTAGGCGGTGCGTGATGCTGAGCTCTGCGATCCTCAATCCGCATGCCCAGCGTGATGTAAATGGGCAAAAACTCCCCAGAGCAGGCCTACGTCTAGAAGTAGACTGAAACAGGCTGATGATGATTTCGGCCTTGGCAATATAACTTTTGCTCAAATTTTGTCAGGTTGTTTTCCATTCATGCTAATTTCTGGCCTGTTTTACTAGCAGGCCATGGCCATCTCAAAGCTAGCGCGGATTTTACGAGCCGATGTAACGATTAATTTAGAGGAACAAATTATATTCTCGTAACTCAATTAAAAGAATATTTCAATCGGCAACTGAATCAGATCCATCGGACACGCTGGAACCTTGTTTGGCGCGCAACCGAACGATGTCGAACACCGCGAATTGTGGATCGTTTAACTAGAGGAATGTGTCGACAGAGAACAACCAACCGGTCAGTAGATACCTTTTGCAGTTCGTAATGAGAACAAAACCAATCAATTGACAGATTACGAAGCCTCCGACGGTGTTCACTTGTTACACTGGGAAATAATAACGACTAACGATGGATGCCAGCAACTTCCAAAATAAAGGGGCATAATTTTTGAATGATATTTATAAGCAGTCAAATCTAAAAACAACAACGCTTCGGTCCTTTGCCAATTTTAAATCAAACAACTGCTATTTATAGTGAGACAGGATATCTTAAATAAAATTCTGACTTGAATATGTCTTCTGCGGCCTTTATAATATTATTACCAAGAAAACAAACTATAAACTCAAATAAATGCATTCCACGAAACCCAAAGCGAAAAGCAAGTATAGGTTACATGGCTTCCCGTTCAATAGTTCTCAATAGAGCATATGGGCAAATCGGCAAGTGAACGTGCGCTGGCGCAAGGTCGTTGTAGAACCGGTCCCCGGTTCGAAAACGAACAACCAGCACAGAACTCTTAATGGCTTCAAAGCAATATTTATTGACCAACATGATATGCGTGGAATTGCCCTGTCTCTGACGATAGATCCGTGATGAAATAAATATACCAGCCTTCAGCTTACTTCACCTTCGAGTATAAATTTGTATTAACATACATTTGTCTTGACTGCATGTACAAATTTGACCTATTTTATATTCGAATTAAATGAATATAATGTTTCGAATGTTGTAGAACATCAGGTGATATTAATGACAAGAATCAACTATCGCGATAGTGCTAGCGGTACGAGATAACTAGAGCGGCATCGATTGCTATTGCGTCGAATGAACCACATGTTTCAAAATGAAGTGCGGACGCGTGCCATGCAATATGCAAAAACAAACCCCTGGTACCACCGTCACATTCTGCCCCGAATTCTGTACTACCTATCAATACAATCCAGTGTCAATATGCATTTTTTTCCTCTCCAATTACAAAAAACGTAACTGATAAAATTATGAACGTAATAAAAAAACCAAATGTCGATTCACGGTTGATTAGCTGATACAAATTGATAACGATAAGTATCGAACATTTCGAGGGCAAGAACAGAAAGGTTTGTAACAATATTCCAATAACACTATTTTTAATAAGCGAAACTCGTAAGCCACGAAACCAGATTAGCGAATTAATTACACTTGCTAATATGTATCACGACTGAGAACGAGTAATGTTACGTGTAGTTGTAATATTTTCGCGGCTCCAATATTAACATAATAAGATTGATAATGAAGTTTGCGAGAGATGAATATTTTATTGAACGCTATTACGATATATTATCTATGAATAAACAAACAGAAATATTATAAGATTTAATACGCTGATTTCACAGTTTACATAACATCAAGCCTGTAATCCCTGAGGAGGTAGGCAGAGTAGTGTAATACACTCCCACGTTTCATCAGTTACGTTTAAGTATCATGATGAAATTGATGGTGAGTCTATTGCATATCTGGACACCGGGCACAAATCCAGACTCCGAGCCACTTCTACATAGTTCTACTAGAAATTCTAAGTTAGAAACATCTAATAGTACCCGACCCGGGATTTGAAGAACCCAGTACCTTTCAATCGGCAGTCGCGCATGTAGCCAGGCAATCATTTATTACAAATAAAAAAAAATCCTCCCTCACGGCCAATTGATGACCACACTGGCAGTCCGTGATAGCACAGATATATTGTTGCATGTGCACATATAACAGCAATTATTTTATGTTTCATCATAAGTTAATATTGTCAATAAATAAGTTGAAAGAAATAAAATTACATAATATTAAAAGAAAGTTCATTCACTGTGCGAAACCATAAAGAAGCAAATAAAAGAAGAATGTATTTTAAATATGGTGGAAACATAGGTACCAACATTATCTGTATTCCGATCATTACACCTGCGCAAAATGCAGCTGCCAGAAACTTATCGACAATCGGTACACCTGTTTATGTTAAAAAAAGAAGATTCACTTTTAAGGCACGGGACTTAATGAATCTTATTTCGTTTTAATTTCACATACATACGTACAAACATACATAAATGCGTGAAATTTATCGATTATATTATCGGTACACCTGTTTCTGCTAAAATGCAACTAACACGTTAAGGCTACAAAGCGCAATTAATCTTACTGCGTTTTCTTATTACCAAAGAGAGCTCTTAATTAATTTAGTTTTCAAGAGAGCTTTGACACGAAGGGAAATGAGGATGGCAGCATATTCGCAATATAGACGAGCCTATAGAACTCAGAAGAGGACGGTGGCAGGTGAAAACATTCTGTAATTGACCCACACGACGAGATGTCACGTGATTGCTCGTGCTCGTATTGTAAGAAACATTTAGGCTAAAACAATGCTGAGTGTTTTTGCCTAGTTTTTTCTCCGTCTGCTTGATGTGTTTTTGCTGTCGATTCCCTTCAAACTATATGTTTGAATTGTCAAATTCTACTTGTCATGATGAAAAATTCATTGCGAATTTAAAGTGAACATAATAGATCTTTAATCATAATAACGTGATGGGATATGAAACCCAAGTTATGAAATAATAAAAATAAAAAATTCGAAATGATGTTGCAAACAATGCGACACTGATCTTTCTGAGCCAACGCCACGCGCCGGTCCGCGGTTGACCCATTGCTACGGTAACCTGGTATTAGTTATTGTGTAGCTGTAAACCGCCATTCATCATCACAAAATATATTTGCACGCAATAAATCAACCTTTTAGCTTCCACGCAAATGAGCAAGTGCATTTGAATAGAACGCGGTAGACCAAAGCTCATGTTGCTGTGCTATGCGTGTGTACGTTTTAATGAAAACATATTTTCCAATAGAGGAAGTAGCTCCGTATAACGTTAACCAGAATTAATCGACTCCACCCACGTCTTTACGAATAAATGATACTACAAATTTCATCAAAAGGTCAACCGTGCCTCGTGGGTGGATACTCTTAATATTATGTAAACTTCCTGAGGACATAACGTAACACAAATATAAGATTAACTAATTAATTTTCGTGTGGGAGATGAAGGTTTCTGATATTGTAATCTTGTCAAATATAGTTTTTGGAATAAAAAAAACCTTTAACTTCCATTAAGAACCAAAACGACTTAGCCAATATGTGTACCACACCCTAGTGTAGTCTCAAGATTCATAGAAAGATTAACTTCTCACAAAAAATGGATGTTGAATTAAATCTTTAACGTTTTCAGGATGCATAGGTGCAATAGAAGCGCTGTAATTTTAATATAAAAATGCCCTGTAATGAACCTTTAACATTAGTCACACCACATCTGAGAAGAAATAAAAAAAAACCTTAAAACACATATGAAGTTGGACGTTTAAACTAAATGGATACTTTAATATGAACATAATCTATATAAAAGTACACTTAAGTGTTGTGAAATAATGACTTATCGTATTTATTACTACGGTCAAAAATAGGATATTTATGTAAACTACATTTTCTATGTAGAGCAAGGTACAAAAGTGATGACATTGTCAAGAGATTTCTAAAATCCAAACATTTATAGAACTCTTTCACTTTTTTAAACATCGCGCTTCAACCACCCGTCTAGTTTATGAGCATACTTAACAGAGAGATACAAATGTACGGCCAGAATATATCACCCTGCCGGGGTGCGCTAAGCTCTACTTGTCTCAATTTCGAAGTTTGTATGTATCAATCCGTCTAAAGCACGATTTAGAAAATGTATAGTAACGTGGTGTCTCGTATCTCTTGATACTGAACAAAATTCTATCGAGAACATTAAAGGCAAAACTTACAAAATTAATAGGGCCAAAATTGATGATATTCCAAATTTGCATAAATATTTACAAAATTAGCATACCTACAACTTATCCGGTACTTTATGGTAGCTAAAATATAAAAATACATATTTGTATCACTAAGGATATTGGCCAAGGACTGCACTTTAATTATGTAGGTAGTTGACATTTAATCTAATGCATTTCGGAGCCGAGTGATATTTGTCAGTTGCAGGCTATGAATTAAAGGATATCTTTGTAACACAGCAATGTGCTGATAACTGTTTTATAAAGCCATAAATTGTAACGCGAAACGCAAAGGATTATATCGAAAGTATTGCACTTTCGATATAATCCTTGACCCGGATAACGAAGGAGATTTAATAGTTCGCTTTAATCCTACCAAAACATAAATCTAGCGGAGATTAACTGAAGGTGTTGTGGCAGAAACATAAATAGATGGTGACCAAATGGTAAATTGTGAGAATAGCCTCCCAAAATTTAAATTACAATACTATGTACAACCAAAAGTATACTTAGCTGTACACTCCCGTTGGTAATGGCACGAGATTGTTGTAGTAATTTCTGAAGCACAAATTAGCCTTTTAAACTTTTAACTGCTGGGAACATTTTACATGACAACACGGTCTAATTTTCTAGAGTTTGTGTTACATTTATTGGAATATTTTACGGCATTTTTAATGGATTGCAGTCAATAAAGAATTAGGCTGAACTTGGAAGATCTCCCTACCGACAGATTTCGATATACACCGGGCACAAATCCACACTCCGAGCCACTACTACATATTACTAC
>DVPD01000324.1:0-12092 GCA_018237605.1 Apyrrothrix (Melanopyge) sp. n. Burns01
TCCCATTAGGGAATAGGTAGTAAATCTATTGCCATACACCGGGCACAAATCCAAACTCCGAGCCACTACTAGAAATTCTAATTTTAGAAAAATTCAATAGTACTCGACCCGGGATATGAACCCAGGACCTCTCGATCGGCAGTCGCGTTTGCAACTAACACGACCAGCGAGGCAGGCATGTAATCAGTACCTGATACATATGTATTTACAATAGGTCTGTGTTTTACTTCACTAATCGTTAAGACCAATAAAATTTGATAGTAAACAAAAAAGCAACAATAAATTTAGCGCTTATGATAAAAATATTTATTAAACGAGTTGAAACGATGTATTTTACAAGGTACCTAGTGAAGGATCCATACAAAGACAATTATGTAACACTGGTAACATAACCATCGACCAATGATGGCTTATTAACTTGACAGCGCGCCCGGTCAGCTAAATGCTTGATTTACAGCCGAGACAAACGACACCGACCTCACGTCTTTACGACTGTTTCGGTGACATAAAACAATAATCCTCATAACAATGATGATTTCTAAACAAACACTAGTAAAACAGTGTAGCCGCTCACTTTAAAACATATATCTGCTAGTCGCCGATCAACTCAAAAGGCTATGCCGTGATGATCGTTTGTATTTTTAAATTTGTCGCAGTACTTGAAGTCCATAAACTGAAAGTACTAACAATTCTTTTCGACGACTGCGTTCTTTTTTTATTTTTTTTCCTTGCCATCTTCACACTCTATCGAGAGTACGAGACGTGCATTAAAATATTCGCTTAAGTAACTTGAGTTTTTTTATTATGTCTATATTTAAGTATCTTTTATCGAAACAGATGGAAGGGTCTGCAGCTATTAGCATAATTATTTTCAATACAATCCTTTTGTTGTTTATATCTCCTTTTAGTATGGATTATATGTAGTTATCGATTTAAGTATTTATTTTAGTATTCATATCTATTATTTTACTGCTTCAAAGATATTTAATGAATGTCCGATATGATTTTTTAATCAACTCGCCGTCACGTAGATATATTTTATCTCTAAGTAAAAGCATTCAGTTGCATTCCATTGAATGAATTCATCCTAATCGACAAATAAATTTATCGCTTATCAGATAGAAGCTTAAATCGATTCGAAAATGATATTAAAGCCTTGATCTAGATGTAACAGCAATATATTTCAGAAATGATACTTCTTTGCTCACCACTTAAAAATTTTCAAATGTAACGAAAATTTATGATTACGAGAGGAGTAAGGCGAAAAGGTAGTAAACGCCGTGAAGCACGCGTTACTTACGCCTTTGATTGAATTGTAATGGATGGCACAAAATCACTTTTGAATAATTCGTTTTTTTCTGTTATATGATGACGTATATACGATTCGTGATATAACACTATTTGTAACAATTAATCTTTTTGCTTTACAATTAAACAATTGATGGTAGTTTTGTTTGCTGGTATGCCCTATTGCACCATAGTACTTTTCAGCGGTAGATATGTACTAGTTAAATTGCGTAAAATTACAATAAAACTTAAGAGCAAAGAGACAATGCTGTCTCTAGTACCTGTAAAATATGACATGGGTCGGTTCTTATTGAGCTTGCATTAAATTGGTTAGCTATTGATCCAAGCAAAGAATATAGCTATTCTGATTCAGGCGTCAGAGGCAAATTTGTTTCCTTACATTAATTGAATCTTTGTCCATGGTAACAATAAAATATTTCATACAAATAAAGTAATAGAAATCCCTTCATCAACATATAATCAGTAAGAAGTTTCACTTCAATCGCGCGTGGGCTCTACGCTCAATTTTTTTTTATTTAGTTCAAAGGAACAAGGGAAATATAATACTCATAATACACAAATGCTTTTGAGACGTTTTATTTATAAAAAAAAAGAACTTAAAATCGAAACGGAGCAATTGACGTGTACATCCGAATAATTAGCAACATAATCACTTTGTGTTACTGATACTCGCTAATTGAATCTCTCATAGTATTTCTTATACTTTTCACTTACTAGCCGCGGCCACATTCTCAGACACATCGATCAATATTGATAGGAGTCCGATAAATCAGCATCAGTCCACTGAACAAGTGGACAACCTTGATTATTCGCGCACGACACGAATGACTCAGCCTCTGCATTAATTCAGTGATATGCCTAAAGGCTTAAAACATAAATTTAATAATTGCAGACTAGCAGACAATGCAGGAACAAGTGAGGCTGGAACCCCATGAATAAAACATACATACAAAAAGCGGCCGATACGTTCTCAGATAGAGTGTGCTGGGACACGATAGGGCATTACTTTATTTTTATTGAAGTAAGGCATCACAAATAAATCAGCTCTTTGTTCGAACACATTTAAATATTTTGTAGCTTCGTATACGCTTCGCCATAGCCCAAGAAACGATCTTCATCTATAACAATATCACGCAGTAAAAATGATTATGCGTTTCGCCCTTATTTATTTACCATTGCATTGATACCTGTGGTTTATAGATTTAATGGACTGGTTGCGTATGTATGGCCATTTCTATTATACATCGGCAGCATATTTCTTGGCTTTTTTGTCTATTTGGTTCAATTGGCGTTTAAGAGTATGTGCTTAAGACACCACGGTATCTTCTAAATAATTAGGGTATAAAACAAAATATGAACATGAGATGGAAACAAATATACAGTTATCGATTTTCACAAAAGTCATACACACTGCAATTTATTATTAAACAATTACGCGTTGTGTATAAAAAAGGTATTTATTTTATAACACTCATACTCCAAACAGTATATAACTTTTATTACGCTGTTTTAAAAATATTAATACGCCCCTTATATTGAAATACCTATGATTAATTCACCTTGGTGTGCAGATACTGAACAGATGTTAGCGAGGCAACTGTTATAATGAGATTTTATTATAATTTATGTATTTCAATCATATAAAAGTCGTTACGAAAAATTTTGAAAGTCTTCTGTTACCGATAAACGGTTTGCCCAGTAGCGTGGCCATTTAAAAAACATCACGTAATGTAATCATTATCATATTTTTTCCATCATTTACTAATGCCTTCACTAATTGGCAGTTGTAGGGAGACCGTAAATTGGATGTTGAAAAACATTGATCGATGACTTATCGTAAGTCCGTCGGGCTTTTATTTCCGATACCTTATTGGCCACCACAGTTGCAATTTTCGTAACCAATTACACTAAAAAGCGTAATTATTTACAAAGAAATTAGAAATATCATGTCTACTTTAATTAAATAGTAGAAAGTGTAGATAAAAAATATGTTTTTTAGATTTCACAATATTTTCTTTGATTCATATAATGCTTTGACTAAGAACATTTGAAATTACCCATCTATCGACACTAGAAATGCATATCATTAACGCAACTTACGACAATTATGTATGTGGGCGTGAGAAGATCGTATTTGTAGTAAATTGTCCGAATACCGCAGTCTATAAATACATCGCTGTGAATCACGAGCCATTCAGCGCTGGAGCGGAGTGACGCGGCGTCATTACGCATATCGCAGCGTTCGGTGCGATTTCTTCGAAATACTATCAACTACATTGAGATCGGACATGAAACAGTTAAATACGACAATAAATTGTGTATGACAAACATACAATTCAACTTGCCAATTTTCATTTCGAACGTAATTTCATAGTTTACTATAAAAATAGTTTTTTCATAACCTGCAATCTATAAAAATTGTAGATTGAATAATTGTTATTAGCAATTAATATTGGAATTTCGCCAGGACCCTTACGGCATAGACAGACGTATTTTTAATTAATAACCTCTACTTTGATTTTAGAAACAGTTGCTCGCTCATGGTTTTGTGGTCGCAAGCGCGACTACGAATCGAGAGGTTGTGAGTTCAAATCCCAGATCGGGTGCTATTGGATTTTTATTTAAAAATTTGTATAGTTTAAATTTCTAGTAGGGGCTCAAGTTCTGGATTTGTGCTGGTGTATAGCAGTAGACTCACCCCCTATTCCATAGTGGGTCGTAAACGTAACTAGTGGGACGTGGTCATGTACTATGATCCTCTGCCTATTTATTGCCTATTTGCCTACATATAGCAAGTCATAATTCGGTATAGCAAGACATATAATTGCGCAGATAATGACCGTAAACGTATATATTATAGCATAGCTGCCATCTTCACATGATTTCTATAAAATACATTATGGCACTATTTATTAACATATATTAAATTCCGTCTGCATAGACCTTAAGCCTAAGGCGAGGATAAGATAATAAGTTGAAGTAATGTTTCATATATCTATGATGTTATAAGTGTCACGTGGATCACCATGTGTTCAGAAAACCATCAACGCGTAAATTTATTGGATTAAACAGCGATTCCGCGGATTACTGTCACCTACATTTATAGCCTTTAATACTCTGTTTATGAGGTAATTGTTAGTCTGAATTGTATTAACAGAACTGTGCAGATATCGTTCGTACTAGTGGCTAGTCACTTCAATATTAGGTACGTTTGAAATACGGCGATATAATATTATGTATAATTCTATGAACGTACTTCCGTTCCGCTATGTGAACGTACTTCCGTTAGGACTTATATTTCCTTGTTGATAGCAGAAATATCTCAAATTTCATATGAATGGTATTTCACTGCCTCGTTGGTCGTGTGCTATTGGATGTTTCGGGTCGGGTACTATAGGATCTTTCTAACTTGTAATTCCCAGTAGTGGCTCAGTCTGCATTTGTGCCCGGTGTATAGCAATAGGCTCACCACCTATTCCATAGTGGTACTTAAACATAACTGATAAAACGTGGGTGTGTTTCTCTTGTGACTACCTCTTCGACAATTACAATCGTGAATGTAACGTTTGTTTTACGAATAGTAACTTCTGTGTGCACAAATATTAATTGTTTTAACAAAAAAATTCTACATAACGTGTCTTAATATTTGTAATGACTTACTACTGTGCATTTTTTTATAAACTTGTAATGAAAATGGTAACAATTTATTATCACTATTATTAATACACCGTCACGCCAGATTTCTTATGTTGTAGGCAGAAAGCACTGAGTTTGATACATTGTATCTTCACAGTTCTGACTGACCTGCTTTTACAATATTCACTATCTTCATACACGCATTAGCGCGATGTGATTTCGTACGGACCAATTCATTTTATGGTGCATTCATTGGAAATATGAAATGATGGTGCATATGTATATCGAAGGTATTGGAAAGGCTAGTGGTCGCGAAAGTTAACCTTGGAGTGACAGAGCAGTGAGATTAACGGCCGCCGCGCGCCCGCGCCGGCTGCTTTCCCCGGTAAATGCTTTGTACTATATATACTTATGCTACATGTACCGGTACCGAACGTGCCCATACCCACTGCCTCAAACGGGATCGTCTCACTGTCTTCAGACAATTTGAGATCAAAAATCAACCTCCAGTTCCTCAGTTTTCCAAATTGCAATTATTCGTGATTCGATCATTATATAATTAACTCCTGCTAAGTTGCGATAAATTCATCAAATACATGTATATAACTGTACTCGGTCTGATATACAATGAAGTCAATTATGAGTTTTTTCAACGCGAAATCAAACTCAGTGTGACTTATCCTATTTTTATTCCATGTATAGATTTAAGCATAACGTACATATAATTTATATTTTTCGCAAAATAATTCTGGTCCACGTATATGGCAAAGAAATGGCCACGTTACACGCAGTGCAAGCGTAAGATGGCTCACCATCTTCTGAAACGAAACGCTTCAACATTACGAACTCATGAGTCATCACTCATAATAGGTCATAAATATTTATAGAACATTACTTGCTGCATGACTTTATAAACATAACCGTTAATTAGTTAATGATTTTCCCCGTGATAACGTGTTACGCCTATGATTCGGTTAGACTATTGGTAGCTGCCTGTTGGGAGTGAATTATTTATCGGTCGAAATTACAATTGAATTCTCTTCTAATATAATATGTTAGTGACGCTTAACCGATTATATATTGGTCTATTGAATAGCGTTTCATAAATTATTGCTCAATGTTTCAGATCCAAGTATATGTCCTCAGAATATTGGCATTTAGTATTGACTGTATAATTTAAAATCGTAATTAAACATACTATTTTCCTTAGTAATATTTATTTTCCGTATTTCGATGAGCTGTCACAAATACCTACCCTTTCAAAACAATTATTACATTAGGACAATTAAAATCCAAAACAAATGACTGTATTACGCTTTTAATACCATTATTATTTTCCAAGAGCATATTAAAACAGGAATCATCCTTCAAAAGCATAATATAACAAGATGTATTTTCGAAAAACAATGACGGTTAATTAAACTTTTTTTTAAATGTGAAGCTTTATTCTCTAAACAATAAAAAAAATAGAAAACGATAATGAGTAATATACATCGAGGGATAAATCAATCACAGTATATCGTATGTTAATAAGAGATTTCAATGTACCTTAAAATTATTAATCATTTCAAGTATTGGTAAGAGTTATTTATTAATGTGAATTCAGGCTCGCATAAATCGATGGATGTATTTATTACTTTTGGCTTTAATCATTAGAGGCAATAAGATGTTATTTTGGTGTCGTATGCCAAAATAATAATGAAAAATACTGACAATCTATTGAAATCGTAATACCTACAGACATCGTTTTCTCAGCGAAATAGAACTACAAAACTGTTTACCGACATCGGATGTAAATGCTAGTGGCTGACGTGTTCGCAAAATATTAAGGCTTGCTACATTTGCGTATTGTTTTACATTTACAAGCGATAAAATCGAAAGTCGTGGCTTTGCGACGTCTGCATGATATGGAGCACCTACCCCGGGTTATGAAGTTCTACGCCACTTCATGTTAACTTCTTGTATCAAATGTGACAATACCCGTGCATATTGCACTCGTAGATCGGTGCACGAAAGTATTAAAAACGTGGGCGGTCAAGTTCCCTCGTGGTAATGTGTTAGGAGCCGGGGTCAACAGTTCGGCGCCGCCTCGTAAAGAATAGAGACGCCGCCTCACTGACTCACAAAATTTGTTTGTGCAGCTAAACTGGTTGTTTGTTCGCATTTCTAGGTAATTCCTGAAATATAGTAATTAACCGCGGCGTGCGGTTTAAATTGAAATCAAAAATTATATGTATTTTACAAAATATATAAGGTAACCGATGTCAGACCAAAATTCAATTTATAAATTAACAGTGAACTAATAGGCAATCGCTATGATAACGAATTGGAGGACCGGGACATTATTCGTCACGATAGCTCAATATCTATGTGTAAAACATACAATTATTTTCATTAATAATCGTATTGACTTCTAAAATACGTTAATTTAGTAAATACTGTATATATTGTGAAATGTTGAGATCATTTTTATGCCAGTTCTGACGAGTAAAAACAAAAGAAAGTATTTACGTTTCAATTCGGTTTTGTGTACAATCCTTTCAAGCAATTCTGTGCCTTCTCGGTATTTGTGTTTTTGCATGATTCAAGTTGAAACTCGATTGTTACGGTAGATACAAGAAAGTTAACAAATTATTGCCAAACACCGCGCACGGTTCGTATTCGGTGATCACCTGGTTGGTACAAACTTCAAAACGCGACCCACATCGCAACAGTACGTGAGTTGGCCAACTACCAAGTACGTTTATTTACAAAGTGTTTTAATAAGTAATCGTTACCTTTATTATAAAACATCTTGTTATTCTTTATTTTGTAATTTTAAACGATTTTAACAATTATCAATCCAGTCAGAATTATCAATCCAGTCAGAATTCAAAAATTTGTCATCTTGTTTCTTATATGTATATAACCGGTAACGTTTAAATAACACGTAACACACATGCTTACATGTTACGGGAAGGTCCAAATATTAGTCAAAAAAACCCAGGATGCACGTGTATTATGCACACACAAATATTTTTAACAAGTAGGGTACTCTAAAAAATATTTATCTTGAAACCGTATTTCTGTTATCTTATTTGTCATTACAGATTATACACACACGCGTGAGTTAGGAACTTAATTGTATTTTGCAGTTAACATTTGAATAAATTAGTATAATATAAACATATTTGATGGATTAAATTGAGATGTGACGTATTATAAAAAGTGGTAACAGCGATCGACACGCGTTCTACCCACATGCAATAAACTGAATACTCGTGCAAAAACAATTCAGAGGGACTGACACTAATCTTATAGTTATAATGATCCATCAAACTTTTAAACTTGCCTTTAATGTACCCTTCAAATTTAGTATTTAGAGATAATCAAAATTATAGTGAGAGTTCTGTTAAGTTGAGATTTCCTAAGTTTCTTTATGAGATCTAAATAAATTCATTGTAAAATGTTCCGAATGTTGCCGCCAACAGAAGATTTATAAATCTAAGTTATTATATGACAGGCTTAAATGTAAAGAATTCGATTGTTATCATTTCACGTGGAAATCATTATTACCTAACGTTTGATGTATCTTGTAATTATTAATATATTTAAATAGAAAACTTAAAATAATAATTCACTTAAATTTCTTGCATTTCTCAATTATTTTTGCATCGGAATGTTATAGGGCTATAAATATAAAAGTACGTGTGTACTAGTTGCAATGTTTTGCACACTCAACATTTTTTAATTACCAGCTCGGGGGTTTCCGAGGACAAAGTCCAAGGCGCAGATTGACTACCTACTTAGGTGTCAAGTTATACATTTGTGTTCTTTTGCAGAGGGACATGCAAATCAAGCTTAATGGCCTCACAGACGGAGCAATAATGTACATTAATATATTGTCCTATAACACATATTGTAGCAAACTATCCGTCTGCTACAGAGACTGTAGCTATGCTATAATAATAGCTTCGCAAAATTTACCTGCGCAATAACAAGTCGTACTATACCGAGATATGTCTTGCTTTGACGATGTGCCGTCGTTGAATGTTAACTATATAAAATGTAGTGTAATAATATGCCATGCTATAATATATTATAGCTCCGTCTGTGACGGCTTTAACTTCCAAGTGCTCACATGTCGCTGTCGTAAACTGTTCGGTGACAGACATTGTTTCGACACCTTTCGTTAAATTGAATTTATGCAGTATCATATTTTGCCGGCCACCTTGTTAGCTGCTCGTTACGTGTGGTAATTATATTCACGACTGTTATGAAACTCTTGACTAAGAGAATTATATTTCTTTTTGTGTTCATAAGATTTTTTGCAGCCGTCGGTAAATATTCAAGAAATTAATATCCTGATTACATCATTCATTTCACATAGTAATAAATCCGTCAAGCGCAATAAAATAAACGATTAAGAACAAAGTACATAACTAATAAAAATCTGTACGAAACGTAGTTAGTGGGTACTAAATGTTGAACTACATCTGTACTGTGATACGATTAATTATTTATTTTTACTTTCGCAATTCCGTATCAAGTATCCTTGCAACACTGGCGCACGAAATTAGGGCTATAACCATACCTTATAAAATTACTTATGGCTTTTGATTAGTTTTATAACTCTCGTACTGAACCTTCAATTATTGTACGTTGACCTGTAGAACTTTGCTAAAATCAAGCGTGTAGCAACCCGTTGGAATTACTATTGCGATTATAAACCAAGGCAATTTCCTGAAAACTGGTTCAAATATTAGTGGCACGAAACGTAACATCATGCCTGGAATTCACGAAGAGGTAGGCAGACGAGTGCAGTACACTCCCACGTTTCACCAGTTACGTTTAGGGCCCAATATGGAATAGGTGGCGGTTCTATTTCCATACACCGGGCAAAAATGCAGACTCCGAAACAATATTAGAAAATCTAAATTAGACAAATCTAATAGTACCCGACCCGGGATTTGAACCCAGGAACTCCCGATCGGCAGACAAGACCAACTAGGCAGTCAACGAGTATTTTATAGTAATGTACATTATAGTATGTAAGTAATACATAACGTTTCAAGTTCTAGCTAAGACATAGTGAAGTTAGTAAACAAATACGCGACTGGTGTTCATTTTCGTTTTACGGAACCGCTCTTTGTTATCATAATAAAAGTTGCAATTCGAACCGGAAGCAGCACACTTTGTACTGCATTTAGGAAAGTATTTTTAGATTTAAAAATAATTTTCAAACGTAATAACCTTTTGAAAAACAAAAAAATACTTTTATAATATTTGTAGTAATTGACACATACGTTTAAAAATCAACAAGTGTTTTCAATATTCCGGAACATACGCAACAATCTGTAAGTACTAACTATTTTTAAGATAGATAACAAATAAATACATACTTTGAAGCTGTAACAATTCTTATGTATTTATTGTAATAATATCGTCGATATTTATACCGCATGAATTCGCGCGTCATAACATCCATTATTAAAGGAAGCAAACAGCAGCGATCGAGTAATGGGCAAGAGTGCGCCGGCGCCGCGCTCTCGCCGTATCATTGCTGACACTCACCGGTTTACTGTCGCCACTAAAACACGTATATTTTATTAAACATACACTCGATTACTCTTTCCACAGTCACAATTAAAATTATCCATTATAACGTAATGTAGCGAGAAAATGCGTTCATAGCCGCATTTCGGACACTCGGAAAGATGAGTCATGAATTAATACCTTCAATTGTTAAACGCAAGCGCAAGATAAACCTACGCGATATTTTATAGTACTTTCTAGTTATCGTTCGTTAATAGCAAGGTAATCTTCTTACGGATTAGTGGACATCATAACATTCACAGGGTAATTGAATTTTACGGCAATCTCAATCGAATCTCTGAAGCTGGTTACGTAGATACACATATTACTCAGTTTAAGTGAATGGAGGTCAGGTCTATGTAATGCATCTTTATAAACATATTCACGGCACAAAGTTTTTAAGTAACGCTAATAGAAACCGTAAGTTTTTAGGGTGCACGAACATGTCGATGTTAGAAATTTCTAGTTGGCAAGTGATTATAACTGGCTGTATAGCAATAAATAAGGCACTTAGTAGTACAAATACTTTAGTGTACAGGACTTTGCTATCCACGTGTTTTAACGTGCTAACGAGTGAGTACTTTAAATCGTACTATAAAAAATAGGTACTTATAATCAAAAATACTAAGGAAATAAAATTTAATTAACACGTAGCTATTGCGCAAACAAAAAAAAAACTAACATTAGAAGTTATTAGCGGTAATATATTATACTGACCGAACATTGTGATTATAGATAGTTACGCGTAATAAATTTTGACTATTACAAAATATATGCTTACCTATAGCACAGTATCGGGTAAAACAATCCAGTGCCACACCTCAATCATCGCCCACGGTCGCCGCGCGGGGAAAATATGGTCTGACACGAGTTGAAAACATCATTTTCACATGTATTCCCAAAAGCTAACCTTCCATAACTACAATGAATAAACGGGGTTATAGAATAATCTATACATATTTGCAAATATATTTGAATATTTAAGGTATTTTATTTAATTACACAAAGTATCATTGGGTTTTTTTAACTTGAAATTCTCAGTGGCAGCACGGAGTATGGATTTGTGCAAGATGTATGTCAATAAGCTCGCCCCCTATTATATCGGACTTACAACATAGTGAAAAGTAGGAATAGTTACCACATTTGGCTACTTCTTCAGGGAAATACAGACGGGAGATAATGTTAATTTATTTACGATTGCGGCTGATCCGCGCACAATATGTTTGTAATTTATAACATCATTATAATTCGCTGATGGATAGATTACACGAGGGAGATTGATTGATTTGTTTAACACTATAATTGAAGTGTCACGAATCGAGCACAGTGCGGGTCAGCAGATTTATGTGTGATGTCGGTTTATCCGACAGCGGTGACGTTCGCCAACTATCGACTGTTCATCGAGGAGCCATTATTGATTGGCTTTGTTTCTTATTCAGTAACGTCCCTTATTATAAACTTGCAATAGCCAAACATTTTTGTGAACAAAACCAGTACATTATAAGACTAATATACCTATCAAGGAAAAATAATTAAGGTGCTATCTGCGTATCCCGCAAGGGACAAGGGGTGAT
>DVPD01000325.1:0-12086 GCA_018237605.1 Apyrrothrix (Melanopyge) sp. n. Burns01
ATTTAAACTCATTCAATACTATCATTATTATTAATGTCTTAGAGATTTTTCACACTTTGTGGCCTATATTACTTTTAGGATTTTATTTTTTATATGAATACATTTAGATAATAATATTAGTAACGGTTTTTTTTTTACTTTTGTAAAAATCGCATGATTATAATAATCATCTAAAATGTTTACGGTATTAATCATTTTTAAACATATTTTATTCAACTTCTTTATTTTGATCATAAACGTTCGGCTAATGCCGTTTAATGTTTATTCAATATCATGTTTTTATATATAAACTTGAAATATTTACATTTCTTAAACATGACTTATAAAGATTTTGTTTTAGGGAAACGAAATATAAAATATTTTAAATACTATTACGTCATCCTGCCAGGAACGTTGCGGGGTAGGCAGAGTGCACCGAGGGCCGAATACGTCTATCCTTATAGACTTGACGTGTTTCTTATATCATCATTGTGTTCGTATGAATAGTGTTGAATGCAGATATATGCACGCCAGTGTCGGAGACTCCTGACACTCCATCAGCCAGTGTCTGACCTATTAAATGAGTCTCGGTCTACCTTGGCACATTATCCATCGACGTTAATAATCTATAATGAAAGGAGATATAAAAATACTTGTGAAATATAAAGATATGTAGATCACCGATTTATATTTAGTAATATCTTAATATATCCATGCATATCATCACGCCAGGTCTCTCACCGGGTAGGCAGAGAGCACCGAGTGCCAAATATATAATGTAATATATGAATGTGATATTAAACAATCAAGACCCAACCGACATGACATAATTCAAGTATTGTACCTATATAGACATACCTAATAAAAATAAAAATTAATTTAATGCGTCAGTGGATTGGTATTCCCCTACTTTTTAAGGTACAATGGCCCGTTGTCCACGCACTGGTTTTACCTTTAACGTGTTCAACATTACTTTGTTATATGGGTGCTAGATGTACCAACTTGTTTTATAACTTCTTTTATTCTTTGTAAAGATTCTTTGTTCATACAAAAATGCGATCCAGGATATAATCCTACATGGAGTTATTGAGTCCGCTAAAGTGGTCAAGTCTCCACAAGGAAACTGGTCTTCAGACAATCACATCACATATGATGTGTAATGTTCATGATTTATTGATTAACAGTTATTTTCTTATGATCCTGACCCATTTGCGGCAAGGTATTAAATATCGTGATCTGATAATTGTGGATGCAACTGATAAAAATTAAACTTTGGTCGTACGTCAATTAAAACCTTAACTAATTTAACTAAAACTTAATAGTAAACTACTTAATAGTAATTACATACAAATTTAAAACTAAATAATTGAACGTGATTTTTAGTTTTAAATAATACATTTAAAACTAAAAATCACGCTTAGGAATCTACTTTATCAATATCGAATTCCTTAGTGATACTTATTGACTTAATAAGAATTATTCCTTTTAATCCTGTTAGTTCTGGCTGGGATATCAGGTTCATATTACAAAAAAAATGTATTGTCATCTGATCTGGACACGTGTACAAATTGTCGGGCAAATCATTCTGTAGGAAGTGGGTTAAAGTTAAGTTGTAAGATTCCGTCACATAGTTACAAGTGAAGCTAATAAAATCGTGTTAAAAATAAACCGGTTTATAAAACTGAAAGCACAATAGATATAATATAAACGTAACATCACGCCTGTAATCCCTGAAGAGGTATTCAGAAGAGTGTAGTACACTCTCACGTTTCACCAGTTACGTTGTGAGATATACATATGTATAATATAGCTTGAAAATTAATAATTTCAGTCTAATTGTTAGTCACATAAGCATGTTTAATGTTTCTTTGCTTAGCGCAAAATTTCACTAACAGAGTATTAGCATTAAGTTAGTCTTTTATATCGTTATATGTGTGATGATTTACCATTGAATAAATAAATAAATAATTATGTTCTGCGATTCGAGCAGTACCATTATAATCTGTCTATAAACTTATTAATGGCCTAACTTGAGAACCCTTTGTCATTTTGATTTTCCCAATTTAGTAAAATACCTGACCATTACGTAATTACATAATAATTTACTTGAAAATTTGAATGGTAATTAACACAGACGTTTTATTTTGACCGTTTTTGGTCTCGGGGATTTACAGATTTATTTTCCTTATATCATGAGTACCTAGGTTTTCTTAATATAGTTTTATTATACAGATATCGGTAGAAAACGTGCTTGTAAACGACCTGTTTAGTGGTTGACGCAACTCTGCTGTTGAGATTACCCACAGATTCTAGTGTTGTAATAAACTGGGAAAGCTTCCCTTCTTTGTGTGTATATCCTACACTTCTTAGGTGATATGTAGCATAGTTTATAAATTGATTGGTACTTCTATTGCCTTGTCTTGCAACGAATCCTGTGTTTGAGTATATTTCACCGTGCTACACCAGCGGTGATAAAACCTATATGGAAAATATTTGTTTCTGAAGTTTCTTTAGTCATCCGAATAGCCCCAATTATTAAAACACTACATATTTATGGACATGTTGTCCTCTTTATTTTCCATAAGTGTAAGCAGATACTAAGCATTTCTAGCTGCTATTCTGCCAAAATTCTTTTGGCTCTTCTACGAATGATTGACTAATTAGTAACTAGATTCAGTGAAGCAGGAGGTTTTGCCACAGACTTTATATTCGTGTACAATCCTCCTACATAACCCGTTGTTCGGACTGAAATCTCGTTCGCAATAAGAATTCAGGTCTATGTGAGTTTTTTCTCCCGATCTTTTTTATCGTTCCTCTGTTGGCACCAGTCTCCTCTCAGAATGAGAGGGTTAACTATAGTCTACCACGCTGGCTAAGTGCGGCTTTTTAGACTCCACACGTCATAGAAAACATTTTTTTGAACTCTAAGGTTTGCAGGTTTCCTCACGATGTTTTCCTTTACCGCTTAACGCCACCGTATAATTGTTAGAAGCAAGTACCTGACGTTTAATTTTTAAACGCACTTATAAACTTTAAAACTTATGTCCATATTACTTTTTGGTAATCATAAAATGTCTTTTCAGATCAGATCACGTGATGATAGTCACGGACTGGATCCACGAACTGTCAGTGGGCATGTTCACTGACCACCACCACTCGCGAGGTGACAACAAGCCGCCAACGCTGCTGATCAACGGCGTTGGAAGGTTCAAGATCTTCAACGACACGATGAAGCCCGTGTACATGAGGGCCGCGAGATTTGACGTCGAACAGGTCGGGCAGGTTTTTTTTTTCTTTTAATCACCCTTTAACCCCGAAGAGGTAGTCGGGACTTGTGCCCGGTGTACGACAATAGACTCACCACCTATTGCATAATAGGACGGAAACGTTACAGTTGAAACATGGGAGTGCTTTTAATTGAAACTTGTTAAATCCATTTTATTAATTTATATCTATGTATCTAATCAGCCCCTATCTCCCCACTACTGGGTATAGGCCTCACTTTCATTGCGCCACTCTCTGTGTCTTAAATTTACAAATTAATAAATTTATACATTAATTTAACTATACGAATATACTAGCCATACAATTTAATCCATTGGACTTAAACGTTAAATGTATCCAAAATAAAGAAATGCTTTTCTTAGGACTATGATAGTAATTAATATTGATTACTTATCGTATACACGATTTATGTTAATACATCAATGTATGTATGTATGTATGTATGTACCTGTGCTGTGATTGTAGCTGTGGTTTTTGTAATGACATATTTATAGCGGGGTCAGAATATGCATGCTAAATAATAAAAACTAAATGCAGGGATGCCTTTAGCATGCATATTCTGACCCCGCTATAAATATGTCATTACAAAAATGCAGGGACAGGGGTTGTAGGGAGGAATTCTGGTGATGTTACATAAAAAAATTAATAATTTTCTGATTGAACATTATAAAAGCCTGCATCAGTAAACTGTTAATTAGGACAAACTAATGATATTAGGGAAGTACGTAACAACGTAACATCACGCCTGTAATCCCCGAAGAGGTAGGCAGAGAACTGTAGTACATCTCCACGTTTCACCAGTTACGTTCACAGTCTCGCAGTCTCACAGTCACAATCGACACACTGAGCCACTACTAGAAATTCTAATTTTTACATATATCCAATAGTACTCGACCCTGGGGTTGAACCCAGGATCTCTCGATTGGCAGTCGCGCTTGCAACTAACACGACCACCAAAACGGGACATTAGGGAGTATTGGGTACAAAAGTAGTTTCAGATATGTTTTGTGGTATTCGAGGCATGTGTGTTGTGTGCGAATTTATGAAACGGAGACGAGGTACTTAACTGCAGACTCCGTCGCAAGCTCAGTCATTCCACGCGCTACGACTGAGCAATGATCGGTATTTTGGACCGCGACACAATTCGCATGGATGAAATTCGTTGCGTCGGGTTACAGGGATTACCGACATATGTACGTATCTCCGATAATTAGCCAGATGTTTCGTCGAGTTACAGGGATTACCGACATATGTATCTCCGATATTTAGCCAAATGGAGGCAGCTAGCTGGAGAGGATCCAAGATTTTTTTTATTACATAACATCATAAGGGGCAGGCAAACGCGTGTGGTACCTACACCCACTTTGCACTGGTTATGTTATAATGTGTCTCTTAGATAAGGGGGTCAGCGTATTGGCATTTCGTTATGCCTAATGAGTACTTCATCAATATCAATCACATGAACTGTAACTTGTAATTATCCAATTTAAAAGCACGTAACCAATAGATTTCCTTGGTACAAAACCGAAATGACATAAACAATTATCATAATAACAAACGTTTTGTATGAATATTAAAGCAGCACACTTTCAATTCATATTGTCACCCCACGTTTGCTTTATTTTCAAGACAATAAGGATCTAATTGCTATAACTATAGGCCTTAGTTGACTGCGAGTGATGTACATGGTGGTGCATTTAATGAGAATGTGTACGGATGAATGTGTTTGGTTATAATTCTCATTTGACGCATATTTAATGGTATACTTAATTTTATTTATACTTGGCATTAATATTTCGAGGTTAATCATTAATTATATCGATTATTTCCAGTCGCTTTATTATTAAAATCGAATTGAAAGGTATCAACATGCCCGTAGGCGAAATAACGAGCAATGTTGAACTTTCGAGATTTCAACTTTAGTGATTTTTTGAGATACGGGAGTAACATTGAGTACGATTCTTTCATTTTGGTCAGGCGCTATTCCCAGTTCTATTTACTTTGACTCATTTTATGAAATATTTACATAAACTAAATAGAATTTGCAAAATTTATTATGTTGTCTTATTTGAGTTTTATTGTTGTTAGTAGGGTTTGTATTTAAGGTGGTATTTTGTCGAAAACTAGTAACGATATTATTTTTTACTTTTCACATCTGTATGTTAAAACCCATTTGAGAAACCTACATACATATGTATGTACATATCTTCACGCCAAGTTCCTTACGGGGTAGGCAGAGAGCACTGAGTGCCAAATATACCCTTACAGACCTACCGAGCTTCTATATTCATACAAAAGGAAATCATCAAATTTTTGTTGTAATTTTCGCTCGTATACTTGTGACTGGCGTTAGAATTTGTATTAACGAGGTACATTATTTACGATCAAACAATAAATAGGAAATTTCTGTGTATCAATATTTTGTTCTATTAGCTCTTGGTTTGAAGTACTCGCAATCTTAAGATAAGTTAATATAAAATGCTTGTGGATTATTTACGCACAAACAGTAACATAATTTGTTTGATCTTTTTGTATAGATATATGCGTGAAAAATATACGGACTATTAGTTATTAGTAAGAAACATAAGGGGCCCCTTTTGTGTTGTTTCTTGTAACATCTCATTCAACTATGCGCTCTATTCCCAGGGCTATAAGTACCGGTTCCGGGTGATCAACGCGGAGTTTTTGAACTGTCCGATCGAGCTATCGGTGGACGGCCACAACATCACCATCATCGCGTCTGATGGTTACGATCTGCAGCCGATAACTGGTAAGTACAGCAAGCATAATTGGTTAATATAATCTATAATAGAGCAGTGGTAGCCTAGTGGTTTGAAATTCGCCCGATTTCAAATCCTGGCGCCACCCTATTTAGAAAATGTGCATTTTAAAACTAAATATCGGTAATTCATATCGTTATGGTTCATTAACAAAATGTTTTCTAAGGCGTGTAAAGTCTGCCAACCCGTACTTGACCAGCGTGATAAACTATTGCCTTAAGCCTTTTATTTTGAGAAGACTCGTGACCATCAGTGGAACTAAAAAAGGGTCGGGAGAAAAAAAAATATAATTGTAGCCAATTCTAACAAAATAAAATCCTATATGGCTCCATTAATTGTAAATTTGCTGCTTATAATAGCGAACACGAAAAGAACAACGTTAAAACAATAAATTTTATTAAGAACGCCGACCAACAATATTAATATTTACAGTTAGGTACTTTCCTCAATTATTTTGTCGAGTTCAACAGCAAAATGTGTCTCTCCCTTAATAAAAAACATCCCCTCGCTGCCAACAAAGAAATGGTGCTTTCAAAATTGGACGCACGAAGGGACAGTCTCGAAGTAATTGTTTTATAATGAATTCTACTTAATAAACCTAACTGAGTCAAACAAAGGATCCAGACATTGTCACGTCGATATTTTCATTTTACCTTTTATTTATTTATATTGGTAATGTAACTGACATAATAGATATTACTTCGAATTGTCTATTTGACTTTTCTAAAAATATCACAGCAGCGGTATTAAAGTAAATATTTTTTACTAAAACTCGTTATCATTAGATGCTAGTAGATTGGATGATACACGACCTGCGTACAGGGTGGGGTTTATGGGTAATGACACCTCAGAGGAAGTCTATGTTCACCTGTGGACTGAGATAGGCTGATGATGATGATGTGAATAGATTGTTTTATTAAATTCTAAAGATTTAAGGGTCAAAAATTAAAGCGCGATAAGCCACGAAGTGTTATTAAGGGATAAATAAGACTTCATGGGATAAGAAATGGCCATTGAAATAAACAATGGAAAATAACGCATAATATTTTTATAGATCGTTGCTTTTCATGGTATTGTTCGGCTCAGGTCGAGTTTAATGAAGTATTGAGTCGCACCACGACTACGGAAAGATATCGAGTGTAGAGACAATGCATTGAAATGTTTAATTGAGAATGCATGAGAGGATTTTTAATTTTAACTCTTGTTTCATTATAAAACTCGTGAGTAGGTTACATTTGAATGCATTGATGTTCATGATTTCATTATGCAATTAATTATTGATTTAACAGGTCAATGTTTTAATTAACTTTTTATTTCAACAAAGCACGTTGATGTTTTCATTAACTTTATTTATTTACCGGTGACTTTATTGTCATGAAAACTTATATAGGTAATAACCTTGCAATGGGTAATAATGATGGGCATAGCCTATGGTCTGTTAAATTCCCATCCCTTATCCTTTATATTAGTGCTTTTATGTGTTTATTTAAATAAATATTTACAGTTGACTTTGTTTTTGTCCAGGGTTCCGACTGCCTTTATTCTTACTCAGACATTTTAGTGATTTGGATGTGAAATTGCTAAAAGAGACTGACGGAGTTATTTTCGAATTTTAATATAAACATGGAACATATATTTTACTCATCTCGTATATTTTGATTTTTACAAAATTATGAGATATAAATGAATTTAATACTTCACTTCACTGAACGTGTTTTGGTACTGGAAACAAATATTTGTGTATACGTGTCTAGAACAAAAGTTTAATGAAACGGATAAGAAAATCGAGTTAATGTACTGAAATTTGTCAAGTTTCTTTAGAGATGACGTCGCTTATTTCTACATATATAAACGATCCCACCGTACATCGACGGGTCACCTTAATTATTATTATGTTTCGAAGCGCAATTTAATAGGCATTATTTAATATTATAAAGGAAATCTGATATTTCCCGTTCAACCAAGGTAGCTGAAACGAAAATTAATTCACCATCCAGGGTTAATTTGCGTGAACATACAAGAACAGCGAAGCTCCCCACCCTTTTTAATATAAAACTTGTCCCTATGCTTATTACTGGGAGCATCCTATTTTAATCTGCCTATGTAATATTTGATTGTCTCGTTGGTCGTCGTTGTAAGCACGAATACCGATCGAGAGGTCCTGGATTCAAGTCCCGGGTCGGGTACTATTGGATTTTTCTAACTTAGATTTTGTATAACACATTTCCTGTAGTGGCTTGGAGTCTGGATTTGTGCTCGGTGTTTGGCAATATACTCACCACCTATTCCATGAAGAGACGTAAACGTGAGTGGCGAAACGTGGGAGTGTACTATTGCAGTTCGGCTGCATTCTTTATTTGAAAAAAAAAAATATTATCATCTGCTTAATTATCGTAATACAGGCATTGCCTACTTTGGGGTAAGATGGATGTGTGAGGAAATTACCCAAGATATTTGTTTATCCCGAACTTAGATGATACGCTACCACGTGTCTAGAATATTCTTATTCTTGAATAAAGTTACTAATAATTTCGAATTGTATCTACTTTTTATGAATACAGCAAATTACATATGTGATATCTAAACCTTTAAACGGTTCAATGGTTTTACATATTACCTGCATTGCCTATACATAGTATGCAACATAATGCTCGATCAGATGCATACCTACATGCGAAAATATATAAAATGCGTATAATCTAGTTATAACTGGTATTGACTGTATATGAGTTACTTTTTGTTTTTGAAATGAAAACAAAAATAAAATGGTAAAATTTTACAATCGACGGAAGACGGTCTAAGATTAACAAGAATTAGAAAGAGATAACATACCTATTATACGAAGACAACACATCCTTTCTGGTTTGCTATCAAAACCTGCAGTTACCAACTTTTCTCTTAGAAAAATCTTTGAGCATCTTAAAGCTATTTATTTTGTTGTGTATCGTGAGACAGGGGCCTTCAATTTTAATGGGGCTCTTCTAGACTGCGGAAAGCTCGTGTTTTCAGATACGTTGTGCTGCAATGCGTCTTAACTTAACTCCCTTGCAAGTTCGGCATATTATTATAACCGCTAGCAGCACTGACGCGGCTGTAGATTGTAAGTGATTTGTATGTAAGCCACGATCAGTGTTGTCGGTACGAACGTTACGAACCTCGTAGTTATGGCTGTTGAGTAATCTGTCGTTATAATAATTGAAGAGTATTGTACGTGGTTTCTAGTAGTGAAGCAGATAATCTATTAGCCGCTGGTCAGTGTCTCCAGCGATCTGCGATGGAGTGAGTAGTTTTCCAATCGCAGATGGAAATAGTGAAGCATTACACACAGATACGTAAAAGATAATATGCATTTCATAAAAATATGTTATTACTTTGCACACTATCAGCATTATCATTAACTCTAATACATTTCTATGTTGGATAAGGGTGCTCTAAGGATGAGCTGGGTTAAGACCACAGTAACCAAGCCATATCTCGTCTGACTTTGAGCTGTGTAGGTGTTCAGTTTGATTTACTTCACTCTCTCTTTTCGACTCTCTTATCGTTCTACTGCTGAACACGGGGCTCCTCAGAATGAGAGGGCTGAGGCCATTTTTATTTCACTGATTTAATTAAAATTTTAGTTGACTAAAAGTGATTATTGCGTACCAAATATGCTGGCAGGTGATTGGTGGATGTTTTCTTGTGTAAGACGGAAGGTATCTGTTTTAACATCCATGTCATAGTCCTTAAATTTCTTTGACGTGCGCTAAGACACGGTATACGCGTTTGATGATAGAGCTTAACGCGCTCTTTGAATAGAGGAAGCTTAATTTCAGCTTAGCGTCATATGAAAAGACTCGTTATTATAAATTATTAATGATATAATTTTGAGCTTGGAAATATACTATAACCTTATACGAACAAGCAGTTTCTGACTGACGCATTTAAATAAGAATTTATTCAGCTCAGTGTGGACGGAACTTGAGCTTTTCCGTCAAGTCTACGGTCCATAAGCGGCAGGTATTGGTATTACGTCAATCGGGTGGATTTCTTTTGAATTATAAGTCGCACGAGTACTGAAATATAAACAATGTTATTAAAAATGGGAACAAGGACAACGGCCAAGTAAAATAATAATACGTAATGTTAGAAATAAAAATGGGCCATAGCTCTCTTGGTCCCATTTAGTTTTGCGAACCAATCTCACGGATAGATTTAAGAAAATATGGGGAAGTGCCGCGGGCTGGCTGCATGCTCTTCATATCAGCGCTTACATTAATTTTAGGGTCGGAACAGATGAGCGACCAATCACGTTGATATTTAATAAAGAAATATTGATGTTGACTAAATTCACCAAAACCAAAAACCAAAAAAAAAATATACGATGTAAAAATAAAATTAATGATTAGTTCATGTGAATCTAGCTTAAATCATGATCATGAATATTTGGGCCAAGAATAAAATGAATGATCAAGACTCATTTATTACTACCCTAAATTTTTGTTGAAATTTCTCCTCTCATGTGTTGACGTATCTGCCTACCACATGAAAATTGTATGCCATATACATATCCACAAACAGGTGCGTAGTATATATATTCATTACATGTTAAACGTTTCGTGAGTCTCTAACTACCGAAACTCGTCGCACTACCTCGTAAAATTTAAGCGAATTAAGTTGATATATTATTTAATAATGTATATTGATGTAGATTAAAATTTAATGACAATAATATTTTTGGTTAGACTGAAATACGATATCTCTGTTAGCATAGAAAAAAATTTTTTTTTCTTCTGTTGAGATACCTACACGTATATATAATATACCAAATTATTATCCTATTATCATGTAAACACAGTTGGCTGTCCACTACTATTCTTTACGTTTCGCGAATAGGTACTGGTCTTTCCCAAAACTGTAGAAATGGAACACAAGCCACCACGCACTACTACGTGAGGTCCGTCGGATTTACAGTGTAGTGGTCAATCTGTCGGTCGGATGTTTTCCAACCACTTTGTATGGCATTTTATGATTTTGACGATGCTTGTACCGGTTGATATCAGCTGAAACCGACAGCTTAATATGCTTTCTGAAACAGAAACGTTTGTGAACATTTTCCGCTAGCTGTCACTCAGTTAATAGTTGACCGCGCCCGGCGCTATTCATTTTTACTTCCTATTTGCAACTGCGTTGAGTGAACAAACGCGTCTGCATTTACCCATAATGCAAAGAAAGTATAATAAAAATCGCCATTTCATTATAAAAACCTTAATATCACGATAAAAATACTCATTTCATGAGTTTCGTTATAAAAATCGTAGTATCATATTAAAAATCGGTTGCATCACCCGTTAAAATCCTTAAGACAAAACGTGCAGAAACAATTTTCATAAAATCACAAATTGCAATCTCGCTGCGCCAAAATATTTTATGTTTTCATTATCCTACTGTGTAAAATACTCATCATTTCTACAAGTAAATGCGTTCCTGATAACTGTACAGGTCAATAGTTCTATGCAGTTCAATGTTTGAAGCAATCAAATATCTTTATAAACGAATTCACTTTTGTTTCTAATTAGATCATATCAATGACCTATATGTATTCGTATAATCATGTTCCTAATAACTTGAATTTCATTTGATGTGTAAATTTAAGCAGGATTAGGCAACACAGGTATCTGCTGTGAAGCTTAAATATATATTTCGTATGTATAATTTATACCCTGTAATATTTTCATGAATAGCACCAACCTGGCATTCTTGTTTTATTAAAATTGATGACAGTTGTAAAATAAGGCTTTAAATATATCACAATAAGATTTCTTATGTATCTGATTATACATAAAACAGGAAAGTAAATATTTCAAAATACAGATCCAGGAAAGAAAATCTAACTCGGTAAATTGGATGTATATTCAGTCGTGAATCGAAGCCGAACATTTAATAAGCCGAACCGCACGTAAATTAGATAATCCGTTATATTTGTGCTTAATTGTATTGTTGTATATTGATGATAAATATAGTTGTTCTATAATTATAGTACTTGTAGTTATAAATAAA